>VYXD01013597.1:5160-33997 GCA_013397195.1 Hylia prasina
TTTAGTTTTTGTTTCTGTAGTAAAATGTATGGGTTTTTCTTACCACATGGACAGAGAAGTGAGCTTGACTGGATGAATCACTTGCTATTTAAACAATCCAATTCATACATTTTGAGGCTGCGCTTGTACTGGTGATGTGTGTGAGATTTGTTCATAAAAGAAATCTTTGCTACTTGAATCCTACTAAATTATTTTTTAGTTTCTGCATGGAAGTAATTGCTTTGTCCTTTTTATTCTATAAAACATGTTCAGAATAAATATTTCAGTTATTTAAAGTATATCTTTAAGGAAGTGAAGTTTTTTGGGGTGTTTTTCATTTCTTTTTGGTTTTTTTTGTTGTTGGCTGGTTGGTTGGTTTTTCGTTTGGTTGGTTTTTTTTGATTTTTGGAGGGTTTCTTTAGTAGATTTTGGTTTTACATTGTCTTGACACAGAAACTGGAATGTCTGTAGTGGTATGTTGGTAATGTTTTTGATTTTAATTTATGATTTTCATTTCATCTATAGTAGCAGAAGGTGTCAATTTCAGCATTGCTTTGGAAATTCCATTGACTTAAAGCACTGAACACAAGCTCTGGAGGGCAGATTTTTTCTTGATAAGAGTGCAAGTGAAATATTTCTTGTCAGTGTTGAAGACATGATCTTGAATTTTTCAGCAGAATAACGCACTGAGTTACTTCTGTTACTTAATGAATTTTTATCCTAACATGACATTGAATGCAGTTTTGACAGCTGTATTCCTAGATGTGTTTAAAACATTTTGGTAACTTTAGTTTAAAAATAAAAAATAGTTTTCACAGTCATTTATTTTAGGTGCAGTCTTTTACTGAAGCAGTGCATAACTAGATTTTGCCTGATGACCTCTGCAGAAGTTAAAAATAATTTTATATTGCTTTGAAACGTATTTGATCAGTTGTTTCTGATAGAGTTAAGATTTTTTTGTTTGTTTATCACTCAGAATTACTAGAAAGCACTAGTTAGTGCATGTGCTCTGGAAAATGGAGAGTTCTTACTCTGTCACTCCACAGTTTAAATGAAGACAACCCACTAGTGAGCATTTCATGGTTTGGTTATTTTTTTAAGGTTTATTAAAAAATACAGAAAACCAATGTGTATTTTTCAAAGTTAACTGCACCGGAGTAAATTTAATGTACTGAACAATAATCTTGAAAGTAAAGTCTTCCTATATAGTCTTTAGTTTGAAAAACAGAATACGGTCAGATGCCAAAGAGATAGGGGATTTGTTTAAGGAATAAACACCACTGTTTATTGAAATATTAAATTAAATTGTATTTCTGGCTGAAAAATAAAAAGGGTATTATAAACAGCTGTTGTTGTGGATTCATTTGCTGTGTAGAAGAAAACGAGGGCATTTAAAAAAATACAACTTTAGACCAGGGAATGTTTAAAAACAATTTGGCTGTCTGTGAAATAGATGCTTAGCTCTGTTCCTTTGTTTTGGGAAAAGGGCCATGCATTTACCTTATGTGCATGTTTCTGATGTTGTCCAGTGCTGTAATGGTATGGCTACACTAAGAGACTGGTTGATGGCTGTCTAGCTGAGTTCAGACATAAAAAATGTGTTGGTATTTTAGTGTGCTGAGACACGCTCATGGTGTTAGCTTACCTGACACACACTTGGAGCCCTCATAATGTGGGAAATAGGGTTTAGACTACCCCTAATACAGACCAAGCAAAGAGTTGTTAATAGATAACTTACTTTCTTCTAAGCTTCAATGGTACCAAAGAATCAGAAACAAATTTTCCAATATAATCAATTTTTTAAAGTTCTATAGTGTGGTCTGGTTGAAGCCAGGTACTAAGTTTCACCTTAAAAGCATTACAGGCTAAAAGGACACAAATCGGAAGAGATCATCTTTAGTGAGAATATAGGCAGCAAGAACTAGAAAAAAATGCTTTGAATAAGACTAGTTTTATAGCGGAGCTACAGTACAGAAGTATTAATAAGTTGTTAAGCTGTTGGAGGAAAAATCTAGATTGAAACTGAAAAATGTAGATTTATTACAATGCTAATAGCTTTAAAGACAATGTAAAATTGCAGCATATCTTTCAAAGTTGTTGGAGCTGGCAAGTGCAGGTTTATTGATGCTTCTGAGGATGACTTGTGTGAATCTCTTAGTTTGCTGTAATCACTTACTTGGGACATGAGTTTCCATGATGGGTGATTACACTGTAAGAGTGGCACAAACATGCCAGATAGACAGATCCTTGGAAGAACACAATGATGTTTGAATTACTGATTTTTTTTTTTCCTGTGTCTCACAGTACATTGTTTTAGCCACAACGTAATGCCAACTTTCAAGTCCTTGAAAACTTCCTGACAGATTATATGATTTTTTTTCCCCCCAGTGATTTTGCCAGGGTATTATTCTTTTCCTCTTTGCTCCAGCACAAAAGCACTCAGGGAAGATCAAACTACCTTCAGGTCTACAGAATGCAGAAAGTTTTCTTTCCTTCTTGAAAGGAGCTAGGGAACATTAATATTTCAATACCCAGTCTTAATTTACTCTTAAGTAGTTTGGTGGTAGAGAATAACATTGATGCATACCTACAGAGTCCACATTAGAAGAATTGGGGAAAGAAGACTATCTAGTTTGTGGGAAAAAGCCAGAATGAGTTGTCTTGTCTTGAACACAAAAGAGAAGATAAAGAAATTAACTGATCATATTCCATCCATTTTTAGCAGACAAGTTCTCTCACCTTGCATATGCCTGGTATCACCTATCAAGGAATTGGCCTGGAGTAAAAAGAGGGGAAGCCTCTTGTTAAGAGAAGGAGAGCCTTGCACAGTACTTTAATTTCTGTGGAGAGTGGAAGAACAGAAAGAATCCACCATAATATATCGGGGAAAGGCTGGAGAAATAAATGGGAAACCTCAGAGGAGCAGCGCTGCAAGAATAGCAGGAGTGTGGTTCCAGAGTCAAAAAAAGCAAAGATGTGGAAGAGGGTGGTGTGCTGGCCTCAAATGTTCTCGGAAGCAATGGAGTGTGTTTCTGTCTGGTTAAGGAGCCTAATGGGATGCTTTAGCAAAATGCTGTGATCAGTCTGGGCTGATCCTACCGTAAAGGTAGGAAGCAGGAGCTTGAGGCTGTGTGTGTAACACTTTCATACTCATAAGCTTAGATGAAATTGAGATGAGAATGCTGAAGGAATAATAATAAAAAAAATCTTTTTTCCAATTGAGTATGGTCTGAATTCAAAATCTGTGGCGTTTTGTGGTATTGAGCAGCCCTACACAGCGAGAATAGGTATATACTGCAATTTTGTAGTCTGAAAAAGCAAAACTTTTGTCTGTTAGTTCCTTTGTTATTAATTTCAGTTTAAAAAAATTAAGAAACTTTCAAGCTTCATTATATATTGTGGTGCAAATACCAACTATGATATCTTGTAGGATTATTGTTGCAGTCCATTTTCACATTTTGCTAGACTGTCACCTGCTGAAGCTTCTCATGAGCTGTTCTTTCTGTGATGACAGAAGTGCTAAAATATGCAAGAACATTGAGAACAGCACTGACAGCATGAACCCTATGGGAAAATTGAGCATGCCACGATCTGCTGTAGTGCTTTACATCAGCTGATTTTTCAGAAAGTCAAAAAATGTTAAAAAAAAGCATGAGGTACTGGGAAGCCTTTAGAAGTCTATTTCAGACCAGGAATTTTGCAGCATAGAGCTTCATGGTGTGAACTACAAATGGGTAAAAGCAGAAGGGGAGAGAGAATGTCATTGTGCACTGGAATATGGAGTGGTGGAACACAAACCTTTTAAGCTGTGTATGAAAGCAGAAAAAAGAATGTGTTAAATGCAAATAACTTGTTTCTGCCCTATCTCAGTGATTTTAAGTTTTTAATGTTAATTGTGGTGAACATCTTCCAATTTTTATGAAGAAAAACTGGAGGATACCCAGAACAGCTACAGCTCCAAGCACCTGACTTGCAAGATTGTATGCAAGATTTTTACCTATCCATCTACAATAATACTTTCTAGAGAATTTAAATATTTAAATATTTTTATTTTTATGACCCTTTCAGTATTTTGCTGGGTTTTTTCAGAATTAGTCTTTGTAAAGAGAGTTGGGGAAAAAAATATTGAAGTAAGAGATAATGATGGAGGTCTCAGTAAAAATGGATGTTAAACTTTCCTGTAAATAGTGGCCATCCTATCAATTTGATAACTTTGAAGTAAAACTGTAAATCTAGCAAAAAAAAAAATTCGTAAAAATCATTCACCACTCCCAGCAGTAGAGGTGGGATACAATGCTCTGTAAAGACTGCTCTCTGTAGGTTTTGTGAGAGACAGCCATGTTTCAGAGATGATGCAGTGCTTCACTGATACTAGTTTTAACATTTCAGAGAGACTTTAAGAAGGCTGGAGTACCCAGTTCTCCTAGAAACACAGAGACATTTGGGTTGGAAAATACCTTCAAGATCATCGAGTTCAACCAATAACCCACTGCCAAGTCCACACTAAACCGTGTCTCTGAGTGCCACATCTAGAGGTCTTTAAATAGCTCCAGGGATGGTTGTAACACTATAGCCCTGGGTAGCCTGTTCCAGTGCTTGACAACCCTTAACATGAAGAAATTTCCCCCAATATCCAAACTAAACCTCCCTTGGTGCAACTTGAGACTGTTTCCTATTGTCCTGTTGCTTGTTCTGTAGAAGACTCTGACCCCCACCTGGCTACACTTTCCTTATAGAGCGCAACAAGGTCCTCCCTAAGCCTCCTTTTCTCCAGGACAAGCCCCCCCAGCTCCCTCAGCTGCTCCCCATCAACTCCATTCACTTCTCTGGACTCACTCCAGCACCTCAGTGTCTTTCTTCTTGTGACAGGTTCAAAATTGAACACTGAATTTGGGGTGCATCTGATATTTTGAATGTTTTTATCTGCCTTCCATTTTCAGTAGGCCAGTCATGCATTTGAAATAACTTCTGTCTTAGATCTAGGTTCTAAAAAACATAAGGAGAAAAAAATCTTTCTTACTCTTACATACTCTTGTCATATAATACATGCTGTATATGATTAACTGCAGAGTCACCCACGATTTTAATCAATATTGAAATTACTACTGCAGTAATTGGTAACTTTTCTAATTGGCCTCAAAAAGGAGGTATATTTTTTTAATGCATGTAAGTGTTGGAATTTTCCCTACTTACATGATTTAGGCTTCCAGTTAATGGGAAGATTGCCACTGGTTTTAATATTAGAGGATCTGGACTTCAGAAAAATAAAGCTGTGACACTATTTTGCTGTAAAACCTCCAGTCAGCTGCCTCCATTCCTATCTCCTGTGGAGTTGTGGTAGATTAATTCAGAACTTCAGCCAGAGGTAAGTTATTTTTGAAATGAAAAGATTGCCTCAGGTGGCCAATTTTCTGGGGAAAAAATCTTAATTTGTTTTGTCTGTTTGAAAAATATTGTTAGTTAAGACATGCTTATGTCAGGAGAAATAATTTTGGGGGCACTGTTTTTTGTATTTATTTGACAGTGAGCTGAAGGAAGAAGGCAGAAACCTTTTGAGAGCAGCTAATGCTTAATGCTAATTTATATAAATACTACCAGCAAAAAAAAAAAAAAAAGCAACAGTATATGTGTTAATCAGAGGAGAAATGGCAGTGGCTTTGTTCAGTAATTGGAATCATCCAAGGTATCTTTTAAAGGCAACTTAGAAAAACAAACCCATAACAATAGGTATTTGCAGTATTCTACTCACACAAGTGAAAAGTTTCCTTGTGTCTTTGATCTGGGAAGTCCATTTAATCCTCGTGGTGTGAAAAGGTAGTAATTTTGACTGATCAACTGGCAGAAGTTTGAATTTCTTGCAGAGGGAGAGTCAGCAGTGATGCTTGCTGGGGCAATTTCTACACAGCAAGTGATCATTCTGATTAAAGCTCTGTTTTAGACTATTTTCTCTGATTGGAAGACTAAATCTGCCTTTATTCATCCAGATAAAATGACATTATCAGGATGCCATAAACTGGCTGAAGGATTAAATGCCCACTATCAAAATGCAAACCTAATTCTGAAGTTGGAAAAGGCTGCCTTTTTTTAAATTCTTTGATCGGCATTAGTTAATATGTACTGTAACTACTTGCTCTAGCTGAAAAAAAAAAAAATTATTAGAATGTGTGCTATATGCAGTGAGGTTTTTTGGTTTTTTTTTTATTTAGCAGACAGCTGTTTTCTCAAAGAATTTTTCTTGGGCAGTTTATTGGAAGAAGCTTTTCTGCACTTTGTTCCAGATGAAACTGAACACTTACCTCTGGATGAATTACTGGGATACCTCTGTAGTAACATTTACTTTACAGTTAGATTCATAATTGTTATAGGAATGAGGAAGTCAGGTAACTCACAGAATTTATCCAGAGAAGTCCTACACGTGTTTTAATTATGTAAAAATGAGGCAGTCCAAAGAGCAAGAAAGGTCTAAGCAAAGCATTCCATTAAACCACATCTGACTCATTAGAAGATTTTGGGTAGCTATCACAGGGGAAAGGCTGATGTTGAGAATTTAAAAGCTTACCTAAATCCACAGGACAAGGCAGACAGTGCACGATGGACTGCTTTGTTGGAAACAGGCCCATAAGATGGTTGAAAAATTCACTTTTCTGTGGAAACAAAAGATGGTAGTGAAAAGTTCTCTAAATACATCAAAAGCAGGAAGTCATACAGGGAACAAGTGAGGAGATGACAGGAGGAAAAATGTCAAAAATATGCTTGAGTGATGAGACTGACAGACTTGGTGAATTCCTTGTTTCATTTTTATTGCTGAAAATGTTGGGGAAAGTCTCATGTACACAATAAATTATTCGTACCAGAGGGATCAGACAGCAGGTTATCAAAAAAATAAAGAATGATTTATTTATAATTAATTGAAAGTAAAGAGTACTCAAAAGACTATAATTTGAAAATGTGAGGAAAGAAAAACTACATGAAATCTCGGCCCAGGGATATTAGATTGATTTTTTCTTTTCTTTCCTTAAACATTGATTTAATCAATTGGTGTCAAAACCCAGATTATTAAGGGAGTTGTCATATTTTCAGACAGGGGCAAATTCTTTTCTGAAAAAATGTGTTCCAACCACGCACAAGTTACTCTGCTGGGAGCAGGGCTACATCAGGCTGCCCATTAGAAATGAGGTGATGCCAGACTTGGTTGTCTTGCGGTGTCCCTTGAACTTCTTGGTTAGGGACATATTTAAGAATTCTACAGATGGAGCAACATCTGTTAAAGCACATTGGGACAGCTCAAAATTCCTGTCTGCATCCACCAACCCCTGCAGGATATGTCTGTGCTGTGCTCCATATTCTGACTCACTTGACTAAGTCATCCAGCATCGCTTGCTAACAGAGAGAACAAGGGAGCAAGAGAAGCCAGCTTGATTTTAAGGAAACATATACAAGTGTTGAACCCCATGGAAATGCAGAGCAAATAAGCTGCCTGGGCTATGGCAACACCCGAGGAACCTGAGCACACATGAGAATTGTGGGGTGTTGGGACAGCATGGCTTCTCTCACAAAGAAAATCCCAGTGGGCTAAACTTGGTATGTGTTCCCTGAGTCAGAAAGTGTGCAGGGAAAGCTGCCTAGTGAGCATTCAGAAAGCCTTTGATGAGGGTGTACACCTGAGATTATTAAAGCATGAAAACTACCACAGGGTTGGAGGAGAGATGGCCAGTGCACAGGAGGCAGAAGTGCACCTTGGAAAGGGAAGAAAGTTTTAGAAGCTGGTTGGGTTTTGGTGAGTACACTCAGGACAAAATACAGAACAGAAACATTATTACTTTGTGTAGCGGGTTAGGAAAGGAAACCCCATTTGTTCATAAGTGTTTCTTAAAACTAAAAATAGCCTTGATATAAGATACCTATAAGTAATCAGTAGCCTAGGGGAGTTATAATTTGGCAGTTCTCACAGAGTGAGGGTTGTTATCCTCATGAATGTCTGGCTTTTAAATTTAAATATTTTAAAACTTAATTTTTTTTTTTTTTCTCATAAATTGCTATCATATTATTAATGTCAGGTATCTTCTTTGATGGAACATGACCAGTTAAACTACTTACACTGTGTCTTTTGTCTCATGTCAGTCTTAACAGCTCAAATTATTTCCACCATCCTAAGACTTTATCTGCAGTTACTCTTGAACTCTGGTAGTGGATGAAGATGCAGGAAATATTCTTGATATAGCGGTTAATAATTATTATTTCACACAGTGAATGAAACATCTTTATTCAAATACCCAGCCCTGTTGAAAGTTGGTCCATAATTTATAATGTTTTGTAATGTTCTTGATTGTCTTTAAGAGATGTTTGTGGGTTAAAATGTATTTCCTATTGGCCTGAACCTTGGATTGGTGAAACTCTCCTACTGGAGATTAAATTTCTATATTCTTTTCCCTTCTTCCATCCTTCCTTCCTTCCATCCTTCCATGAGGCTGAAAGAGTTAAGACTGGGAGAGGCCATTAGTGTTCAGCCTGATCTTAATATAACATCCAATATATCCACGTGAGATCCATAATTTCTGGTTGGAGCTGCATATACAACTGGACTGCACCTTTAGCCATAATGCCCTTATGCCTTCTTATTTCACTTCACTGTTTCTAGGCATATTAAAACAGACATTTTGAGATTATTATTTTAATTTCCAATTGAAAACTTTTTAAAAAAATAATTTATTTAAAATAGGAGCTTGCTTTTTATAATAGAGAAATCTAAAATTCACAGTTGCCAGAGCTTCCCTAGACAGCATTGCAGAGAGTTTAGACTTCCTTGAACAACGCATTGGCCTGCAGTAAAAGTTTCCAATCTTTTTCAAGTCCCACGTTGCAGCCAGAGACTAGTCTAGTTTACTTAAACACTTTTCTTTGAGTTGCTGTGCTTGGGTTTATGTAGAAAAGCAAGATGTAGCTGAGAGTTTGCTACGTGGTAATGCAGTCTGCAATATTAAAAGGATAGAAGGAGGCTTTTGTATCACTCATATTCAAAAACTCCCTATTATGTGAAAACTACTGTCACAGCATAGTTAAAGGCAAAGTTCTGACCAATTCTCATGTAATAATTACTTCCAGGCTCACATTTCCCTATTGTTGAGAAGCAGCTATATTTTAATGCATATTTCTTTTGGGAAATTGTTTCTAGGCTATTCTGTGCTAATCTAAATTCGGACTGCATAACTATAGATGAAAGCTGATATGTTGACTATAATGATTCAAAAAAGTGGTTTTTTGTTAACATACATCTTCCTAAAAAAAAAAAAAGAAGTGGTAGAACACAAAAATTGTGGTGAACTATGCTGCCAAAAAATGAAAATTGACAGTTTTTCTATTTATTTTGGTTTAGTATGTCTCATGAATCAAGATTTTAATTCACTCCCCCTCCCATTATGTTCCCACTCCTCACTTTGTGTTATCAGTCACAGTGCACCACCATGTATGTGCTGCTTTATCTTGCTAGAATGATACAAAATAGATAAATTCTTCTGGAACAACTGGAACACTCATATACCAGTGCTCTGCAATAACCCTGTGCATATTATCCACATAGTTTATTTTGAATTCTTGTTTTCCCCTTACCCCAGTGGTCCCAATTACTGCTATTTTCCCCTGTATCACAAAGCTAATTTCATCTCAAACTCAGTGTTAAAAAATTATGCAGTCAACTCTCAAACAGGGTTTCAGAACTAAGTAGTAAAATTAGAAAGTACACGAAGCATTACTCAGAAATATAAATGTTTGGGTATTAACCTTGTTTGGGTATTAACCCTCTGGAGTACACATGCATCTGTCTTCTGTGAACAAAAAACTATTTCTCAAGACCAAAACCTAGTAAATTTCTGTAGTATGCTGTGGAGCCGGGGGGTAAACTGAATCCCATGGGATGTGGCAGTTGCCAGGGTAACAAGCATTATTTGTGACTGCTTATTATAAGAACTTCTCTTTGTGAGGGGGCTTTTTTTCCTTCTTTCCTCCTTCTTTTATTCTCTTCTTCTTGCCTTGTGGCATTTCATTTCCACACATTTTTACAGCAAAACATGATGGGTGTTTGACCCCTACTTTACCTAATAGAAAGAGAGAGGCTTTCACAGATAGGGCTTCATTTATGTCTGCAAGATATGTTGAATTTCAGAAGAGCACATTTGACTTTTCCAAGCTTTTCTGTGGCAATAAATTTTGCTGCTGCTGACAGCACAAATGCTTTAAGCACAATAAAATTAGTTGGGAAATATTGAGCATTGTCATCTTGCTTCTTATTGTAGTTTAGTCTGAATTCATAGGAATCCAAAGCAAAGATAGAACAGTATTTGCAAAAAGAGAATAAAACTCTGTTGGTTTAATGCAACCTAGTTTTTTGGTCGGGACAGGAGAAGCCACAGAGGCCAGCTTCTGTGAGAAGTTGCTCAAAGCTTTTACTATGTATGGCAGAGGCAGTCCCTGATGGCTCTGAAGATGGACATACTGCTGGCCCAGTTAGAGAAGTTGGTCACACCTCTGTGATAACACATTTAAGAATGCAAAAAACAGTTGTGCACAGTCCTCCTTCATGGGGAGGTGCTGTGGCTGGGGCTGTACCAGCACTGCAGGCAGCCATGCCAGACTTTGCCTGCTTGGCTGCTTTTAGCCAGCCGTGCTGAGGGCAGCAGGGCAGGGGCAGCAGCAGCAGCTTCTTCTTTGCCCTGCCCCGCATGAGGAGAGGTGCTGAATGGAGCCTGCACTGCAACAGCTGGCAGGGACCGCGCGGCCAACGGCGAGGGACATGATGAGCCATTCCTTCCCTGGTGCAGACCCTGGATGGGATCAACCTTTCAGCGCTGCTAAACCCTATAGGAACTTCTCAGCTGATAGAACTTGAGAACAAACAAACCTACGGACACCAATTCTCTCCGGAGTCAGAGAAAAGGAAAAGGTGAAGACACGTGAGGAGAACATGACGACACCAAGGTCAGTGGGAGGAGCAGGAGGGGCAGGAGGTGCTTCAGGTGTTGGAACTGAGATTCTTCTACAAGCCATGATGAGGACTATTAATACAACAAACAAAATGTTTCCCTGTAATTCATGAAGTGCATGGGGAGATGCAGAGATCCACTTGCAGCCTGTGAGAAAAGGGGTTCATGCTGGAGGGCATGGATGCTGAAAAGCTGTAATCTAGTGGGAAACTCGAACAGAGAGAGAAGACCCTCGCTTCCCGAAGTAGAGAAAGAGAGACGTTGCTTCTAAATTAGAGTAACTTATCCTTAAAAGACTACAGCCCATGAACTGAAATGACCCGTGCCATGTAGTTCAAGAAGAATATTTTGCCCATGGGAGGGACTCATGTTCCAGCAGGTCAGGCAGGACTCCAGCTCCATGTTGAAGAAGTTCACAGAGGACTGTCTCCCGAGGGATGAACCTCACAGCATAGCAAAAGCAATGCCTCTCCCTAAGCAAACAAGAAAGATTTTCAGTGAAGAAAGATTTCCAGTGAAAAACTGACCAAAACTCCCACATACTGTCTCCTCGTGCTGTTGGTAGAAAGGAAGGAGGGGCTGGAGGGGAAGAAAGGTGTTCTAAAGGTTTATTTTAGTTCTCATTATCCTCTTTTAATTCTGTTAATAAATTATTTTCTTTATACCTTTTAAGTCTGAGCCTGTTTTGCCTTTAGTATTTTTTTCTAATCCTTACCTCAACTCATGAGCCCTTCAATTTTTCTTTCCCCCTCCTCTACTCAACTATATCAGAGAAGAATGAGTGTTTGTTTGTTTGTTTGTTTCATAGGTGCCTGGCTTTTAGCCAGGGTCAAACTACAACAAAACCATAAACATTTCCTGGATTTCGGGTTTTTTTTTACATTAGTTAGTGCAAGAATACAGTGTTTTGCCTATTCATAGCAAAAAGAAGAGAGGACTACAGGCAATTCAGTAAGTTTGTTTTTATTTTTTTCTACTATTTCACATATTATTAATTTGAAACACATTTGCAATTGTATTTTACTTAAAAGTGAAACATCTATTTCCAATCCTTCTCACAAAAATTGTGCTCTCTAAAACCTTTTTTTATAAAAGCCAACAACTATATATTTTTTACTATGAAAAGGATAGAAATGAGAACATTTGATATTATTTTATTGCCAAATCCTCTCTTTTTTGGTGGTTTTTTTTGACAAAAATAATTTTGGAGGAAAGTTGAAAAAGTCTACTATTTTCAGTGCAGCCTTAGCAACCAAGCCTACTTAGTTTCAGAAGATATTGCAATTTGTACTACTTACATGAAAATTGTCACAGTGATTTGTTTAAATAATTTGAAAAATAACTGCTTTGATTTTGGTCATTTTCCCCATATCCTGTGGAAAAACAAAGCTGTTTGAAACTAAGTACCAGCACTTAAAATGTGTGTGAATTTAGCTATTACTTCTGAATGTGAATGAGCTTTTATTGTAGATATGATTATTTGCTGCTCTTACTGAAACAAGCAAGTCTGAATACAAAACATGGGTGCAAATTAGGGGATTTTAGGAATTCATGTCTGTAAATGGTAATTGATTTAAGCTGAAAAGAAGATCCCAAACCCACTCACTGGAGGTTGATTTTCTATTGCTTTTTGGCATGGTAGTTGGTGCTTGTTAGAATACATGAAAACATTATTTTAGCAGTCTGAAAAAAAGTGGTAATTTCCTTTAGCCATTCTCCAAACTATTTACAAGTTCATTCTGAATTGTCGAAGGAGTTTTTAATGAATCAAAGAATATGCTGAGTTGGAGGGCACCCACCAGGATCGTGGAGTTCATCTCCTGGGCCTGCACAGGACCCCTCCCCCAAATGTCACGCCATGGGCCTGAGAGCCTTGTCCAAACACTTCTTGAACTCTGTCAGGCTTGGTGCTGTGAGCACTTCCCTGGGGAGCCTGTTCCAGTGCTCAGCCACCTTCCGGGGGAAGAATCTTTTTCTCGTATTCGACCTAAACCTTCCTTGATACAACTTCAGACAATCCCTTTGGGTCCTTTCTCTGGTCCCCATGAAGACATTGCTGAAAGTGATATCTTACAAAAATGGAATTATAAGTTCTCTGTTTTCACCCAGTAACAAGTACCTGAATAGTGGCAGGGTTTGCAAGCACAGGTTATCTTACAAGATCAGAGTCTGAATTTCAAACTCTTCATGACTGAACCTGATTCTCAGTGCTATATTTAAGTGGCACTGGTAATCCTATAAATAAAAAAAAACTGGTGTCATAGCACCAAACAGAATTGAAATTTATATAAAAGGCACTTTGGGCTTTTTGTATGGTAGAGTTTATGACAAGACATAGAATTATGATGGCATTTCCTTTCTTAGTTTTTGAATTCACAAACTAGAAATTCTAGTTGCTTCAATAACTTTGTAATTTGATATTAAGATCAAATAATGCCTAGGGATAACTACAAAACCTGTAAGCCAATGCAGATATGATTTTTGCTAATTGGAATATTGTTGGATAATTTCCCTGTATTAATAGTGAGAAATTTGGGTCTCTTTTAGATGCTACTGTTGTTCCCTGTCTGCAATAATACAGGCTAAAATACATCTTGTCATGAAAGCTCCTTTTTCCATGTAATTCTGTGTCAAGATACTTAAACAGCTTTTGTTAGGCTTATTAAGTAAGGTGCAAAAAAAGGTTTGTTACTTTTAACTGATGTTTCCTTATGTATCCTGAATCAGTGGGAACTAGATGAGCAATTTTTAAAATGGAGCTTAGAGAGATTCATTGCCAGCACAACCAGAATCTTTCAAGGAAGAAAGGTAATCTTAAGTTTTCTTTAAAAACTTAAGTTCCTCAAAAATGTGATCAGACCATGAATAGGACTGTTTGTATTTCTAGCAATAACTAGCAATAATTTTAGGAGGCATACTGCAAAGCTACAATTTTTTGTACCTAAGACTCTGTCACCTGTATAACCTTGCAGAAATCATAAACCTTTGCAGATGAGTTGTGAAATAGGAGCATGGTGGAGAGAATGCTACAGTACCTACAGCAAGTGTGGGGACAATTGCACTATTGAAGCTCAGGGCTTGAAATAATGTCCTCCTAAAACAGCAGCTTAAACTTAATACAACTAGGCTATTGCTCTGGGTGTGAGTGAGATCACACATGATGAAGTATTTATTGTGAATCTAGTCCATGCAAAACTGGGCAGAGTCAATTCACTTGTCACCTGCCAGCACAATCCCTGTCTTTGTTGCTCCTTTACATTTGTTCTTTTTCACTTGTGTTATAAATTCTGTTTTTGTTAAAGTTCATCTCTTTGGACATCTTTGTACAACATCTCTTTCATTGCAGGCTTCTAGATAAGTGTGATCCTTAGAGATGATAATAATACCATTTAGATTCATAGAAACCTAGAATCGTGGAATGGTGCGTGTTGGAAGGGAGCTTAAAGATCATCTATTTCCAACCTGCTGCCATGGGCAGGGACCCCTTCCACTGCTCAGAACCCCATCCAGCCTGGCCTTGACCACTGCCAGGGATGCGGTATCCACAGCTCCTCTGGGCAACCTGTGCCAAGGCCTCACCACCCTCATAGTAAAGATTTTTTTCTTAATATAACATACACTCTCAGTTTGAAGCCATCCCCTTTGTTCTGTCACTACCTGCTCCTATAAACAGCCCTTTTCCATCTTTCTTGTGGGCTTCCTTCGTGTAATGGAAGGCCACAATTAGGTCATAGATCACAGGATCCATTCCCAGCTATTCACCTCTGATAGTGAGATGTCATGATTGTTGACTTCCTACTGCCC
The DNA here is from genome assembly GCA_013397195.1 of Hylia prasina. Classification (NCBI taxonomy): domain Eukaryota; kingdom Metazoa; phylum Chordata; class Aves; order Passeriformes; family Sylviidae; genus Hylia; species Hylia prasina. The sequence goes on from VYXD01013597.1 coordinate 19,920, forward strand.
AGCCAGGCCATGGCATTTGGTTCCCCACCCATCCCTCCATTGTTTTAAGAAAAGAGAAACATTTGCATCAGGAACCGTTAAGCCTTCATGACAATATATTCAGTTCCCAGGAAAAACATTTCAGGTCATGTCTAACACCTCCTTCACTCTTCATTGCTCCCAAGTCATGACTGAAATTTCCCTGTATTTTAGATATTCTCACATGCCTCATCTTAACTGAAAGAACGTGTAAAGAAAAGAGAGGAATAACTGCTTTCTGTCATGATTCCTGCTGGGGTAACACAGGCAGAAACCACTACCATAACAAATAATCAACTCCACGTGCCTTGGGCTGGACTTGAAAGAAGCTACAAATGATGGGGACATGAAGCTGTTCAGCTGTGTGCACACACAGAAAACATGCACCTAAAACAAGACCAGCATGGTTTCATGTCATGTCCGCCCTCCAAACCCCGAGGGGGTTCTCTGGCCCCAGCTCACTACTGAGGGAGCACGGCAGGTGTAGGGAACGACAGGGCACAGGTGATGCCTCTGCCAAACCTGTGAGGGGGTTAGCCTCACACCGTGTTTGGGAGGCAGCTACAACCAGGATCCAGGCAAAGGAGGTGAGGGAGGCTCTCTCTGTGAGGTTCCAACAGGGTTTATTGATGTTGAAGGGATCAGGGAGAGAAGAGCATCAGATGCTGCTGTGCATCAGCTTTTAAACCAGGGGTGAAGCACTGGGTGGAACATTGGACTCTAGCCAATGGGATACATAAAGAGGTGGATACAAAACTCTGGCACCAACCAGCTACTACAGAACACAGAACTTTCCAGATGAAGGGGTAGGGATGGTCCTTGATGGGCAGACAAGGGGGGGGTGGATTAACTCTTGGGACATACCAATATCAGGGATAGAAAGGGAATTTGGGGCACCCCACAACAGTTTCATGCTGTGCAACACCTCCAGAAGGTGTGTTTAGACTCTGAAAATGAAAATAGAAAGCATGAGACTGGAATGTTTGACCTCATTTCCTGAGAGGGCCTGAAAACTGCTACTCTGTAAAAATACATTTCAGCTTCTGGTCTCAAACACAGTTAAGAAAAACCCCAAGCAATGACAGAAATGCTGATCTTTTACTGCCCTTGTTTATTCCAGTTTAAAAAATGCTCCTTAGAAATCTTGCTATTAATTAACTGTACATGTGAAAACACACGCCAGCCACAGAAAACTCATATTTGGTTATTAAAAATTAATAACGTATCATTAATATATATCACTGTATCACTTTGCTCCTTCCTAGTTGTTTCAGCAGGTTTCTCCTCTTACAAATCAATCCACAATACTTAGCATATGCTTCATGCTAACACACAGTGCATATTAAGTAATTAATCTACCTTACAGACTCGTTTCCAGTTAGCATCCATTTAAAATCATGGTGTATATTTTGATGAGACAAATCACAACCTGTATCAATTTATTTCATTCTATTTAAGTGATAAAAGAAAACAATCATATCCATTGCTAGTATATTTATTTTAGTTGGCCTTTTAATCTCTTGTTTTCAAAGTGACAGGCTCTTGTACCACTCCACTAAGTGCTGTTCTTTAATACTTGCCACAACCTGGTACCAGGTGCTTTTTATTACCACTTGGAAGCCATAAAAATGTATCAGGAGTATGCATTTTCAGTCATTCTTAAACTAAGCTAAACATACCTTAGCTCTATAATTTTTCTTCACAAGATAATAGTTCAACAATTCAACACTTTTTTTCCTTTAGAATTTGCTATGATTTAACCCAGCAGGTAGCTAAACACCAAAGAGTGGCTCACTCATTCCCAAATCTCCACAGGGATGGGGGAGGGAATTAGGGAAAAAAAAGTAAAATTCGTGGGTTGAGTTACAGACTGTTTAACAGAACACAAAATGGGACAGAAAATAATAACAACAACATAACTAGAATTAGAATATAGGAAAAAAGAGATGTGAAATGCAAGTGCTCACTGCTCACCAATGGCCAATAATCAGCTTGTTCCTGACCAGTGGCTTCCCAGCCAGCTTTCCCCCAGTTTGTTTATTGAGCAGGCTACCACTCAGTATAGAACATCCCTTGGGTGGGTTGAGATCGGTTATCCAGGCCATGTACCTTCCCAGCTTCCTATGTCCTTCAAGCTTCTCGCTGGTGGGGCAGCACAAGAAGCAGAAAAGGCCTTGATGCTATTCAAGTCCTGCTCAGCAGTAACAAAAACATCCCTGTGTTATCAACATTACCCTCACATTAAATTCAAACACAGCACTATACCAGCTCCTTAGAAGAAAATTAGCTCTGTCCCCGTCAAAACCAGGCCAAATTCTAGTTATTTTTTATTTGTCTATATATGACATTCGGATGTATGCTACATCCAAGTGAGAAAATGCTTTTGTTTCAGGGCTAGATCGCTGTTTTAGCAAAACTTGATTCTATTGAGAAGTAACAATACTTTTCTGTTAATAGTCATACAGTCGAATGTATGATTTGGAGATACAGCTCCTTTTCTTTTGAAGCACGGATCCTATGAGTCATACAACAAAAAGAGCTGACATGGACCCTTAATAAAGCTAAATATTGCTACAAGAAACATTTCTGACTGAAGGTTTTGGGGTTTTTTTAACAAATTTCCACCCTTGCATTTTATTCAAGTACAGATGTGGAATGGTATACCTACCTTACTGTGCTTAATGACACCTCACTGCTTTCTTAAAATCCATAATTAAAAATTCCTACTACTGAAAAACCAGCAACTTTACTTAAAGAAAATAAAGTTCACTTTCCACAGGAAAGGACAGTTCTTACAAGCTCCTCTAAATCCTAGGATTGAACCAGTAAAATTTCAAAGTCCTTTTCCCCACATCCCTCAACTGGTATAATTTATTTCAAGCTAATTTCACTATTGCACACCTTCTGTCTGTAGTTATTCACCATTTCATCTTCAGTAAATAACCTATTTTAGAGTTCAAAAATTAAAAATAACTTTCCATATTAGCACCAATAATTTAAAGAAAGAATGCCATCAAGTTGAAAGATGAGATGCACCTGGAAAAACCTAGAACCTAAACTTCTCTTTTCAGTCTAGAATGCAGGAGCATTTAGAAACATACAAGTAAGATAAATTTTATTTTGATTATTAAGAGGTGAAGAAAAGTTGCTTCTGTAGTGGTGCCTAAATTATTTTGGCGTGCATATGAAAAATGAAAATTATTATTTTTTTTAACAATAATGGCTTCTCATCTCATTTGTAGCATCTCTCTTTTTATTTCTTTTTTTAGACAAGCAGAATTTATATGCCCAAACAGAATTAAAATCCTCATACAGTAAGAATTGAATTAAAAATTGCCAAAAGGAATTATTTCATCTTATAATACATGCCAGTCTCCAGTATCACACTGAGTTTTTAGATTATTTCCCTGATAAATTATTATTTGACTGTTGTGTAGTTATCTACTCACTGTGTTATAGTGCCTTTGTGTGTACATTTCATAAAATCACATATTCAAACTTACTCCCTCTTTCACAACCAGTCATCTGCAAGACCACTGCGAGTTTGGCTGCTTCAATTTAGCCTTTATTCCAACCTAAGTGTCATCATTATAATTGGCCAATTATGTCTCCAAAGCTAGACTTCTCTGTATAATTACAACCTTCATTTCCTCTAAATAACTAATAATTGCTTCTTTTCTGAATAATAAATACCTTAGGATTAACTCTGAAAGTTGGGGTTTTTCTGATCAGGATGTAGTTGTTTTTGATAACCAGGAAAAAAGGTCATATTGAAAAATTGATTTGCTGCAGGTCCCTGTCATAAAAAGAAAGTGCCTTATAATATTATTCAATGACAATCTTTGAATTAGTCCCTCTTCTATCTGCTAATGAATAAAATATCAGCTGCCACATTCTGGTTTGTGGTCAGAGGCTGAGGACCTACATCACAGTCAGTCTGATGTGTTCTGACTGTTTATGAGTGTGCCACATGGCAGGAGACTGGATGAGCCTTCAGATTTCAGCAGGAATCAGAAAACAGCACCGGTGCTGCACTGTGCCTGATCAGCCCGCGTGCTCCATTCCAGTTGCTCTCTGTGGGGCAGAGGAGTGTTGATGCTGTGCTGGAAAGCTGGCACCACCATGGGTTTTGATTTCATCCAAGTAAGAAAGTAAAGTGTAAAATAGGAAGCAGGAAATCTGCCAGAGGGAAGGAAGTGTGTTTTCCTGGGACCAGGGAGTCCTCACTCAGGCCAGAGCCAAAACAATGGCAAGAGTGAGGAGGGAGGTGTAGGAGAAAATGGCACTTTTGGGATGGAAGCAAGTTTATAAGGCAAGCACATCTAGAACATTCGTGTGAACACCAAAAGGCACTGTTAGGAAGGGGAGGAGAGCAGCAGTGGGTAATGTCTAACAGGAGGAAGCATACAGAGTTCATGGCACGTGAATGAGTGTTAAGTGGAAGACAACAGAGCAAGCTGAGTCCTACTTTGAGCTCTAGCAGGGGGCTCACCACTTGGGAACAGGAGAGGATTTCTAAAAACAGAAGGAAGTGTTTGAAGAATTCATGGAAAATGTGGGAGAGGAAAGGAAGGGAAAAACAAAGGCCTTCTGGAGATATTTGGTGAACCTGAGTTTGAGATGGGCACAGAGCACATAGGTACCTAGTTCACATCCCTGCTGAACAAGTGAGACCTGTGGATGTGGGCTGCAGGCAGAACCACAACAAGATAAATAATAATGAATGCCATCTAAATAGCTAAGTTCAGACATGCATTGGCTTTAGGTGGAAAGCTGGGAACTGCTTAAAATCATATCTTCAGTAGTCCTATGTGTCTGTATCAAAAAATCTTGAATATTTACTATGGTTTGGGGTAAGGCATTAAACCAATACAAAGATTTTTAATAGGCACTCCTTAATGCCTCAAAATGTTTAGATAGGGACAGTCTTCTTCCATTAGGATTCTAAGAACAGAGGTTTTTCCATCTGATTTAAATCAAACTCCAGCTAATGAGATTAAGAGTTGAAATATATTCTTAAGGGCTTATTCTCAGATTTTGAGCAGAGAGCTGAGTGTGATATTCATTGAGTACTATGTACTCTGGATATAAATCGCTTCTTGTAGCATCCAGTTAGAGGGCTGATCTTTATATTTGACAGCCCAGACAAAATAAAGTCTTGTTTGAATTAAATGTTAACCCTGGATAATTTTGCATATATGTTTTCAATAACATTTATAAAATTTATAAATTAAATACTGAACTTTCAAACTTAAAAATAGAAATCGAAGGCCTTTTTTTTATTTCACTTTTGAATCAAAACAACTGAATTGCCAATGAATTTTTGAAGTTCTTCTAAAGTTAAATTCACAAACTTTGGAATTTAGAAGTTTGGCTGAAAAATCTTTTTGCAGGTCAGCTGCAAAAAATCCTATACCCTAGGATTCTCTTCACTGATCTGTTAATAAACTGATCTGTGGTCATATACCTTTCTGTGCTCAGATTATTATTGTTTGCTGCATTCTTTCTGTTAGATTAAAAATAAAAAAATAATGAAAAGCAGAAATAGCCATATAACTATGTTTCCTTTGGACTAACATAATTTTTCTTTTCCTGTTAATACAGGTATGTACTTACACCCATTTAAACACAATTGAAATGACCAGGGTAAATCTATATGAGACTTGAAGAGTGTGGAGCCCACAGATCTTCTTTCTATTCCTTCAAACTGACATAATTTGGATCTCAGAAGAGATAGTAGCAGAGAAGGATTTGGCAAAGATTACTATCCATCTGAGTGTAGTGCATGACAGTAGCCTGTCTGGCAAGGATAATTACAACCTGTCCAGGCTCCTGAGTGGAATGTTTTCATGAAGTATTTGAGAATTAAATGTGAATACATTGTGATGGATCTATTTTATATGGATTCCCAAAATAATAGCTACAAAGCCCAAGGATATATCCATATGAAATATTGATTTCCTCAGAACATAATCCCTTCACCCCCAGAATTAATTCCTATCTATTCAGCTTGTGCTAATAGACTCTGCCTACAGCCATTCAAGCAATTAATAAGATAGATTTCAGGCAAACATATGGTCTTGTATGTATCTTTCAGTCATAACAATAAACAGAAAAAGAAGGGTGAAATAAAATCTTTGCAGAGAGGAATGGAAGGCTTTATGAAACCTGCAGTATGTAACTCTCATAGTACCTGAGTGGTTGGTAAATGGCTATGAGGTGTGTAATTATGGTCTTCATAACTGAAATATTTTCTCTTTTGCTCAAAAATAGAAGAACTGTTAAGCAACAGATTTAACATCTCGTTCCTCCTTCAGAGGCTCGGCTTCAATGCTGTTCCTTGTTGTCTGCATACCCATCCACTGCAATGAGAAACATTGCATTTTAATATCTCTGATCCCTCAGGCATGAATATATTTGTTCATGACATTTTTACTGCTGTTTTTCCACACAGAACAACATTTCACAGTTGTGAGAGGTCTATCAAACAGGCTATACTGACTAACAGCAGCATATCTCAAGTCACTATTCAGAATTCACACCTACAGGTGTAAGCACTGTATTTTCAATACTGCTAGTTTAGCTTTGGTCAGGATCTACATTTAATTTATTTCAGTTTCCAATATTTCCTGAGAATAAACAAAGCTTTGGTTATATGATTATTAAGCTTTTCGTGAGGCATATTTATACTACAGCAGGGTTGCTAATGTTTATGGTCCTTTTTCATTATTTTGTATACCTATTAAAATATATATATAAACATACTCTATGCATTTATATTCTATTTATATTCTGCAGCAAATTCAGCTTCTTGGAAAATACATATACCATGCTACAACAGAAAGTAACACACAATAATATAAGGTTGCTTACAATATAGGTAGAAATTGTGACTTATTTTAGCTTGTTATAGTAGTACTATGAGAAAATTACTGAACTTTATAGATCTGCTTGTTAGAGAGGCCAAATTCCTGCAGGTCCTGTTGATTCCTGCTGAGGTGGATATTCAACACTCCTGTAAAGCTGACTCTGTTTGCTACAGATATCTTTAAAATAGTCATTATTTATTTGGCAAGCACATGAATCTGAGAAAAGTATTGGTCATCATCTCAGTATATTCCAGAAGCAAACAACCTTAGATATTATCCTCGCATGATTCTGCAAGAGCTGTTAATAAACAAACACTAGTCCGATTCCAAACCTCTGCTGTTATCACTGATGATGCTGTTGCACAAATATGTTCTGGTGTGATAAGGGGATATGTAAATTGAAGATCTTTTTTTAAACAGGAGGTATTTAGTGTTTCCCAGTTTAAATTTTGGTTTTGTACATGCTGCTTGCCTCATGCAATTTCTTTTAGAAAAAATAAAAAAAGAAGATAAACTTATTTAAAATATGTGTACATTGCTAGTAAAGCAAAATTGTAAACCAAATACCATTTGAAACTTTTAATCAGAATGTATTAAAAGTATGTCAATTTAAGTATATATTGTGTCTGATTTCAAGACCAAGAAATCTGTTCTATATTTCTGGGCCATGTATACAAGATAGGCTTGAACTAGGTTATGTTACCTTTTGCTTCAATGGAAAGGAAATTTTAGATTTGCTATCACAATATTGACAGGGGGAAACCTCCAGTGTCTTATATCTATACACATAGCTACAAATCCAAGTCTAAGGTGAGACACCAGCTAAGCTAGGCAGAACTCATTACATTGGCAGGTAAAGAGGGTGACATTTGAAGAGGACATGTAACAGAGGCCTGATTTCAATACACCATGGAAGAAGCTTACTGCCTTGCATGTTTGAGTTATGATTACAGAGATTATTTTTCCATGTTTCCCACACTTACTTATGTGGTTGCCAGAAAGGTAACTGAAGTCTGCACTCAAACTTTCCTCTGGAAAGTGCACAGGAACATCATAGCCCTATGAGGTCAGATGCATGGATCATCAATCTCAAGAAACATTCACTAGCTAGGGAACGCTGTGTGCATTTTGAACTGCACACAAAGGATAGGTTTTTTGGCCTAGTTTCACTTCCACCTTCTTGTGAGTCTGATATTTCTCCTGCAGGACACCAACAAAGTGTCTGTGCTTTGATCTTTTGAGATTTTAGGTCTGATTTATTTTGCCGAAGGCTGACTAAGGAGCGTTCCCTGATGGCAGTCTAGTTTTTCTAGTTGCAAGATGGAAAGTAGCATGTTGCCTATCACCAGAGTGCATAGCATGGCTTTCTTGAAGTTCACTATCTTGGTTTTGTCTTCAAGGTGAAGTTCAGATTGACTGTTTTCTGCCGTTCTAAGGAAAGGTATCTACCTATAAAAATATCTGTAAAGGTATATAAATATCTGAAAAGGTACACCAACTGCATTGTCTCTTTGGTGAAATGCATTTGGTACAAAATTTTAGAGAGGGCAAGAAAAGCTTTCTGGTAACATGACATGTAGAAACACTTTTCACTTCTCTTTCTGTTCACTTCTTCAAAGGAGTTTAATCGTGTGTTTAACTCTCAAAGAGAGACAGACAACACAAAACACACCATACAAACTCTTTGTTGTGAGAGAGACCTCAGGGCACTGAGGCAGCACTACAGATAATCTGTAGATCTGAGGTATCACAGTTAAGCATTTGTTGATTGCTGTGGGCAAATGTTGAGTGTACACAGACATGATTTAAAGATATGAATGACCAGGAATAATGCTTCTTTGCAGAGCAGGTCAGATGCTTTTATCAGGCTTGTTGACAACAGCTTTCTGCAACAAATGGCTTGTTCTGTAACATGTAACCTGCTGTCATCTTCATCTATTCACAATGACACTCCAAGGTCATGTGGAAGATGAAAGAAGAATTCAAATATTTGTTGACTGAGGCACTATTTAAGTAAGCTAACCTATTTAGGTTAAATAAGGTACCATTTTAATGGGTATTTTTCCAGATTTTCTGTACAGAGGAAGGTTTGAAGAGACTTTCTACGTTACCAGTTTTTCAGGTTTTAGTGGTACCCCTATTAGACAAACATGACAGTTTGCCTCAAGCAAGGAGAATCTGTAAAAACACAACATTCCTCCCTCCCATCACTACCAAAAACTTTTAAAGGTGTCTGTGCTGTGCATACAGTTATAATAAGTTATAATGTTGTTTACTTTGCCTTTCTGCCAGCTTCACTCCCTTAGTCCACATGAAGTGACAGCTTTGCTGAGGGACTTTAAACACTGCATTCTAGCCTACACCAGCACTTTCTTGTGTGTCTTCATTGGCATCATACTTCGCTGTCTTGCTGTATTCCAAAAATTCCCCACTTACTAGTTTTCCTTCTCTACCCTGTCTGTTTCTGCTCATCATGCTCCTTCCTTTTTATCTCCCCTCTTTGTCTTCCTACAACCTCTGGCTGCTGCTTTTTCACTTGTAGGGTCTTTGGCCTGGATGAGCTGCCTGTATCTGTCAAATCCTAATCATCACTGAAACCCTTAAAATTAATTTTCTTCAAGGAACTCTTATGGTGTATTTGCTTTGCCTGTAGTCTCTGTTCTCAGTTTGTTTGGGTTTCCTTCCTCTCCCTTTTCTATTGTATCTTATGTGCAGGGGCAATAGGAAGCACAGAAAAGACATTAATCTGGGTTTGTGAATCTGTTATGCTGAAGGCTAATAGCAGTGTCACAGCGCCTTTTCTTCTCTTGGTCCACCAAGGATACAAATCTGTTAAAACTCCAGTACTTATTTCATGCTTTCAGTTCTGACATCAGCTGGACAGCAAAGCAGCTGTGAAACGTATTTGCAGCACTCCTTTCAATGTCACCAGTGCCTGTTTGATTAAAAAGAGATCAGGGAGGAATGTACTGGTTTAAGCCTGGTGCTAATGAAGCTGATACATGAGGTCCACAAATGATTGCTTCCTCATCACTCTTTCTTGCTTGCTCTTACTGCTCACAGAGCCAGAGCAGTTTGTTGTTCCCTTACTGAGACACTGAGGGCAAAGGCGGTGGAGATGCTGGTGGGGTCAGAAGACAGGAAACTTGAAGCTGATTTGCTGGAGCACATCTTACTGAATCTGCACCTTTGCTTCTTTGAATAACCCCTAGCAAATCCTTTGTGCTCTTTGAAGCTGACACTGTTTTTTGCTTTAATGGTTATAAAGCCTGTGTTGCAGTTTCACTCTCAAAGCTGAGTGTGAGGTTCTATGTGCACAGTGTATGTTCAGTCTTTTTGAGACTGGTTCTCTTGAACGATTCACTTTGTGCACACCGTCATCAATGTTAGTTTCAGTGTGTAGCTGAGTTTATCTTCTTTTGCTGCATGAGGTTATTTGTTCCTGTCTTGCAGCCTGCATTTACATTGGTAACACATAAGCATTTTCTATGCTTGCTCTCTTGCATACCCTTGCTTTTGTATAGGCACCATAATTGACTTGAAGGCTTTTTCATCTCTGAGGTGAATCCTTTTCCTGAATGCTTAAGAGAAGAATGTTAGAGGCTGCTGGTTAGAGTTTCTGCCAAAAAAAAGTCCCATAGTGGTGCTTTATTTGTTTAGGAATAAATGATTTTACAGTGGGATTTAGTGCTTAATGCTTTCTAGGTTTCCCTTGCAAGAAAAAAAGTAGTAGGAAGAAAGATTACGTGGAGGGGGAAGAATCAGCAAAAGTAGTGTGTCTCTTTGCTGTGTTGTTGTTAAAACAACAACAACAAAACTATCCCAGAAGGTAGTGCAGAAAAAAAGTGTGATTTTAGTATCATGGGATCAGAAACACTATGACCATATTGTGAACAGTGAATCTGAGAGAAAAAACTCTGGAGGCATGAGATTGTTTCACAGCTAGGAAGTAAAATTGCACTGTGTTCTCCCACTGTACACTTCCTTAGTATGAGAGACTTTCGCAAGCATTAAAATCTTAAATAAACTATTAAATTATCAAAATTCTGTTGGTTATGACTAGCATCAATAAAGTACTTTGAGGAAGAAACTGCTCCTCCTGTTAGCCGGTAATGTAGTTTGAGCTCCCCTTTAATGTTTTAGGACACCTTTTATACTTTGTTGAGGTGAGCAGAGGCATTTATGAATGCCTCTCACCTCCAAGAGATCAGGTCTTACGTGAAGCGCTTTAAAACTTCTCTTCATGTGACCTTGATTAATTGCAGTGCATCACTTGTCACCACGGAATACTCTTTCGGACCAACCCCAGTGCCCCCCTTATTTTTCATCCTAATATGCAAGAACTTTCTTTTTCATCACAGTGCCACTTGCAGATGTTAAGGTCAAGCAGCTGCACACTGTGCATATGTATAGATATTTCTGCTGAGTCTTTGCTCTTCCGCTGATACCGCAACTAGACTGAAGCTGGAAAGGGACAAGAGAAGAAAATCTTCCCTTAAGCACGTCCATCTACCCAGTTGCCCTCCTCTGAACCAAAGTTTCTAGGGTTCAGTGTTTTTGTAAGAATGCCAGTTTGGCACTTTAAACAAATAAATGAGGAGAGAAAAACCTGAAACCAAAAAGATTTCATGCTTTTAATTAGGAGAGGCCTAGCTTTGTATTATAAATTTTTATCCTCAGATGTATGGACATCTGTTCCCTTAATGGTTTCTTGGTAGAGAGTTTCCATTTGGTCAAAAGGCTCTTTCTAGGCAGTTATCTCCAGAGAAAATTGTGTCTGAGCTTCTAGACAGTAAACAACTGTTCAGTCCCACAGGGTCTAGGGTGATTGGGATACAGTTAAAATAAAGGCAGTGATAGCAGTACAATCCTTCCAGAGTGTCTGTGTACATGTGCATGTATAATGTTGACTATGACTATTTTATTTAACCTTGGTGCAACCTCAAGCAAAACAGCTTATGGGATAAACAAATTGGGCTACAGATACATCAGACTATGTCTTTATCAGTCCTCCCAAGATTTTAAATAATTTACTCTTTTCATCTATTCTCCCTTTTGCCTTTAAATGCTCCATAATGTTGTCACAGTAACAAGATAACTTTGTGTATGCAGAAATAAATTCTAAATTTATTTATACTTTGTGTTCCTCTTCATCTCTTCTTCCTCCTGAGGATCCAAACTATGGGACAGCAATGCATATACTGCATTAACATCTACAGCTCAAGCAACTCTTCGGCTTCCTGTTTCTCACATACCTTAATGTACATTGACTGCTAAAGAAATTGTTTTTGCTAACAAGTTTTCTTTCTACTCTCTGTTGGCACTGCAATTCTCCAGCAGCAGGTTTACTAATTGTGCTGTGTTCAATTTTTCTTCTGGAAGAGTTGTCTTTTTTCCTCTTTTTTAATATCTAGATGCAGCAACTCAAACTTTTAAAGGAAACCACCATTCTTTCTGTTCAAAGGAAGTATATTTTGTGTACAGAGTGGCTACAATGCACAGCACAGGAAAGTGAGACATACCTGAATGAGCTTGTCACCTCATAGCCCAACCACAGCACTGCACACATCCAGCCACGCTGTCCTGGGGATTTGGGATCAGCTTGTCTGCAGCAGCCTGGGGGTCAGCACGGCAACATGCTGTGCAGTGTGGATCCATAGGCTTGTTTGCATATTTAGCAGCTTTCGCATATTTACCACTAGGACTGAGAAATCCCTGCTTCTTTGCAGTTGATACTCAGCTATTAATGGATCACAGTCAATTTATCTCTTTGGAGGCAGCTCTGAGTAGTAGTTACAGGCTATGATACTGCTGGGAAAGAACTTGCCTTTTGTGGTTACTAGTGTGATTCCCATAATAATATATAAGAAAAAATTTCACAGCTCAAGACTGTGGTAGATAAAAATAGAAAAGTATTTTATGTCATTGCTACACTGTTAAACCCCTTACAATACAATACCTGCTTCATTCTACAAACTAAAACCCAAGAAATTAGGGGAAAGGCTGATGACATGGAAAAATGCCTTTTTAAATTCTATTTTTTATCCTTTGATCTGAAGTCTCTGCAGCTGGAGCTGAGCTCTGACCAATCTCAGTAGCTGATAACAAGTACTGTGATTTCATTTCCAAATCTGATGTCAAAGTAAGTTCCCTATGAAAGCTGCATATTACCCTGTAAAAAAGGATGTACAGGTGCTATTCATCTGAATGCTCTTATCTGAATGTCAGAATAGGATTTAAAAGTCTTCAAGGGTAGACTTATCTTCTTACTGATTCTAACAACCAGTTGTTACCTCAGCAAATCAGCACTGAGAGCTCTCCATAAGGGTTCTTCATGCACTACCTCTTCTGTCAGTCCTGCATATTTGTTTGTGTCTGTGAGGAGAGGGTCTTGCTGATCCCACTCCGTTCACTTGTTGAGAATGCTTGATTCAAATCGAGATCCTTGATCCATCTTCCTGCTTGATGGAGAGAGATGACTATCCTTACTCTTTTTTTAGCACTGAATATATCATGTGGGATTACCTTGCTTACACTGCCGTGGTGTGGGTGGAACTTCTTCAAATCCACACTTGCCATCAGCTCAAAGCAACAGTCCTGTGCTATTTACAGCCTACATTCCTTCCCACAGATTGTCCTTGGAATGATTTTTAAAAGCATCTTGCCATAGGCTCTACTGTGTTGCTACAACTTGTTAATAATGTTGGGATTCTGCTGTAGTTTTGTTATGGGTTATCACGGTTTGGTTTTTGGTTGAAGGATGGTGTGGGGTGTTACCCTGCCAGGACCTAAATTCCCTTTAGAAAAGTTGAACACCTTTCAGAGGCCAGTTCTGGGCTGTTGGCAGGTAGTTTAACCCCTGAGAAAACAGGATGCGACTTTTGTTAATACCCTATAAAAGCTGAGAAGGCGGAGCAGCCGCGCTCTTTCTCTCCTGGTGAGTGACCAGGTAACACCTCGCGGTGGCTGCCGTGAGGGGCCAGGCCGGGCCTCAGGGAGCCGCTGTCCCTGCGGGGGAGCGGCCCCGGCCATGCTCGGGCCAAATAACAGCGAGCAGCAGGGGAAAGGGAGGAAAAGCCCCGGCAGCTGCCCGTGTCACCAACCGGGGCTGGAGGGATGTGTCCCCCTGCCTCCTTTCCTGAGGCCTCTGGGAGATGCTGGCCCTGCCAGGGAGCGGCCCACACCATGAGA
>VYXD01013597.1:34320-55461 GCA_013397195.1 Hylia prasina
CCTAAAGAACTGATGGAAGATTATTTTTTGAATGGTAAAACTGACTGAAGTTACAGGGTTTGTCTTTTTCATGTTGTGTGTGGGAAAGTGAATACTTGTGGGGGGAGAGAAGGATGGTCTGAAAGTGTCATTTGTTTATCACTTTAATAAGTTTTATTTTAGTTTTAGGGTTTATTTAGTTTTAGGGTTTTTTTTCTTTTCTTATTTTCTTAATGTGTGTAAATAAATTATCTTTTGTAATTTTAAGGTAAGCCTGTTTTGCTTTTTGAACTCTCCTAGTCATATATATAAAATTGCAAACACTAAACCCCAACATTAATAGGTGCATTGGCTGAGAAATGAACCAGAAATTGGCGACATGAAACCATTACATATTTTGGTGTTTCTGCCCGGTTATCGAACTGAAACCGTGACAAGTTGTCTTGCAATCATGGTGCAATTGGCTGGCAATGACCTAGTGATGGAACAGAGTAACTGCAGATGAGCAGGCTTTGCAGCAGTGAACATATCCTGAATGCATGGCACAGTGGCTGTTGCAGACAGATGTAAACTTTCGGTTTGCTAGTACAGGTATTTACCGTCATGAAGGCATAGCAGGCTCAAACTCAATTTCACAGGCATTATGTGTATTTCTTCTTGTTTCCAACTAGCGCCAGCTTGTTTTGTGTCTGGTAAGATACAAAGTTATGATTAATTCCTCTGCCCCTACTGTATCTATGGTGATTCACTCTGAGAATCTCCTTTTCCCATGAGATTGCCAGTCACTGTGTATACTGCTGCTCTTCATTTAGTTACTGGTGACTACTTATGTTAATTTTTTTCTTCTACCTTTGCACTATAGCTCTTATTAATATTATTTGAGCTTTCATGCTCTCTCCTTGACAGTGGATTATAATGAGTGTATCGTTGTCTAGGGCTGCTTCTTAAGTTCTTGCAGACTGAACTTAAAAATTTGCTTTCTGGTGGTTCTCACTACTTCAATCATTTCCTTCTTCAGACTACTTTGCTAATTATGTAGAGAGAGATCTGTTTCATTGGTAAAAATGAAACAATTTGTTTTTCACACTTGTTTGTGAATCATAACTTGTGGTCTCTGTCTCACACAGGAACACAGAGTACAAGGTGGTGTGCTGGCCCCTTCCTGTGGTGCTGCACAAGGGCTTGCTGGATCTTGCTTCCAGTAATCAAACAACCTGTACTGGGCCACCAGCAAATGGTCTTTTCACATCAACACATGCATGATGCCAAATTTCCTTACAGGAAAATAATTCAAAGAAATAATTTTAAAGGAGGAATATTTAGCTAGAAACTTTATAGTGTTTCTAAGTAACATTGTATGCCATCTTATTTTAGAATGTGGAACAAATGATGTTATTTACAGAAAAATCCAGGGCAAAATCCAACAAAATATTTAAAGAAAATGAAAGAAGCTGCAATTGATTGTATATTGTATATCCTTTAATATTGACTCAATAAGTTTACTTCTCAGTAACCACATTTTGAATTTTGTTTTTCATTCCTAAATGGGACAAGAGAAAGTATATTTGAAATTTCTTGCAGGATGTCTTCAAAGAGTTTTCATTTAGAAATGTAGAAATTAATTTATATTTAAATATTTTATTATTTTTAAATGTAAAAACCTAAACCTCTTACCTTTTAAAATTGAAATATATCCTTTCCTATTTAAATTTTCAAATATTTTTCCTAATCACAGTAACTGCAGCTTGCTGTATAATGAAAACAATGCTTTTCAGATGGTGCTAGATAACAGATGTTCTCAGCAGTGAAAATTAAGAAAATACTGTTATGAATGATAAATATAGATATGCTATTATACATTACTACAGCTAATCTAATCTAATATGCAAATGAGCCCCTCATGAAATAGATTCTTCAAAACCTTTAGTTGTCTTACAGTATTAAGTATTACTTTAGGTCTTTTTTCTTGTGTATTTTTATTAACAGGACACTTTCTCCAAAATGATGAAGCCTTTAGATGAAAGCAGCATATTTTCCCCAGAAAAACGAATGTCTTTCCTGGCTCTGTCAGCATGGTTTTTTTTAGTAATTATCTGGCTTGGTTGGCATAAATTGCCCTTGAGAAGATCCTCTTGAATAAGATTTGTCACATTCTACATATTGCTGAAATCCTTCCCCTTCATTTAGATAAAATTAGCGTGTCATCTAGTGAGTGGTTGTGGTGCTGATGGAGGGAATAGCCATGTGCTCATGAATCAGCAAAGTCTGGGTATTAGTCAGATTTCTGTCCCAGAGTGCTGCAGTGTTTCTGCTTTTGCTAATGTGTATCTCATCGTTGCTGTGTTTGAAAAGTGGATTAAGTGTAAAAATTATTTTAAAAATTGCCACTAAAATGACTTTCACCTTCTAGTGGTGGAGATTCAAGGGAGAAAGGCGGCAAAAAAACTAACCCCAGTGCCTTAGTCTTCAAAAACGCTACAAAACAGAGTTATGCACTTCCTAAAGATATTTTTGTGGCCTCAGACTCTTTCCAGCTAAATAAGCCTCTGTGGCTTACCTGATGCAGAACCTTGGACATATTTTCTGCTGAACAGGGCAAAAACCAGCTCAATTTTTTAGGGCAGAAAAACATTTGAATAAACCATGCTTCAAGAACATGACCCCCTTTCTTCTTCAATATCATACTCTGTTAGTGGAAGCATTCTGGTTACAACACAGTTATCTTTTTCCTGGTAGTGGAAAGAAAACCTGAAAGCAGATATACTTTGCAATAATTATGAAGTCTTTGCAAACAAATAACCCATAAGTGGGACAATGACAATACAGTGATTGCACAACTTTGCTAACCACTGAGACAGCGGTGAAGTAACTCACCCCACTTTCACTTCTTTTGAAGGAATGGCAACAAAAGCTTAGAAGGGAACTAAAACTTAGATTCCAAAGAGGAACTTCAAACAATGTTTTAAATCTTAACTTCCTCAGCCTTTGGAGAAATCTGGATTTGGATTGACTTATTTCTTTAGTCGCAAACTCAAAATTCTGATCTGTCTCATAGAAATACATATACCACTGGTGGGGTTTTATGAAGTTGTTTTTTTTTTCCTTTTTTCTGGTTGGTTGGTTTGAATTTTTTTTATTCTTTGGTCTTTTTTTTGTTTTGTTTTGTTTCTTCAATTGTATTATCTAAGATGTGTCTAATTTCTGGGGGATTTCTTTTCCTGGTTCTTCAAAAATATTTCCAATCTGCTTTCTTGAGTTTCCATTTAAAGCATTATAAATATTAAGACAAAGCAATCTGTTGACATTACTGAAATAACTTGAAGACTGGAAAAACTAGTGTTTTACTTCATATTCTTTTAGACAAGGAATGTATTTCTTTCTCAGTTCAGTGGGAAGGCCAAAAAAGACTTCCTTTTCCCATGAAGGAGGCTGGGTTTTTACTGTGATTAGATTTTTCTCACTGTTCTCCAACATTTTTTCATATAAAGGTAAAGCTGTCAGTAATCATTTAAACTCTGCCAGCTGAATTTTCATTAGACAAAATGAGGAATTATTGCACAATTCTTATGGCTTGTAAAATGCGGCATTTTAATGCGTATCTGTCCCACAGGTGAGGATGGTAACCAACACCTGTGGGTAAAAACAGCTCAGCAGTTTTGCCATTTATTGCCGCTACTGGAGATAGAATGCATAAGTAACAAATTGTGACATTTTGGTGCAAGACCAGTATGTGGACATTTTTTTATTAACAAAACACTGATGGTCTTTAAATTTACAAGTTCACATGTTCTGTTTGTGCTATAGGTATTACTGGAAGTGTTCCAGTGTGGGTTTTTTTGGAGGTGTTTATTTGTTTATTTGTTTGTTTGTTTGTTTTAACAACCAAGCACTTTTGTTTATGATTTTAGTGTTATTAAAGTGATAAATATTTATTACAGGATAACTGGTATATATATGAGAAAATTGAGAACTTTGATGCTGAAAAATTACTAAACATGAGAATTGCTTAAAATATCTTCTCCAAACTACAGATGAAATAATGAGAAAACTATTTTATTTGTTTGCATCCAGAATAATTTCTAACCTATTTTAAACCCAAACATTTTTACATTTTGTTTCAACTCCTAATCAACTGTGCTCTAGCCTAGTGCTCTAGCTCTTGCTTTGTGGATTAAAGTCACAAATGTAATCAATAGGATGTAAACTACAGCTGCAGATATGAGACTTTAAAGTGCTAAGCACCACAGGCATGCTCCTAACTTCTAATAATATGATTATTTTTAAACAGAGAGAGGAATGAAACCATCTGTTTGATTGTCAGGATTGGATCTGGAGTATTTTGCAGATTTCGTATCTCAGCCCTCAGACTGCATGCATGATGTTGTAAAAACTAGAGGAAAAGTATTTTTTCTGGTAAAATGTGGACATTGCAGTGTGCTTTATGCTGTGGCGCAGTTATCCAGGAAGGGAATGGATGTGACAGTTCTGCTTATGGATTTACCCTACCTTGTCAATAAAGGCATGTTGTTTATTTATTTGGTCTTAAAACTTTTCATTATAAGGATCTCAAATAACTAAACATAGACTGCATAGTACTGAAATGGTGCATATTGAAGGTTACTTGTGTAATAAATATCATACCTGTTAAAAGGATTAGAAATTACTTCCACCATTACATTCCATCACATACGCCATCCAGTAACCTAAGTTCTGGTTGTAGGTGCAAGTTTGCCCTTGAATAAGTGGAAGGGTCTTTTTTTACTATTGAACAGCTGCAATTTCTCCATCAAACCACCTCATCCAATCCCTCAGCCTTTTCCTGCATAAGGGATCCAGGTTGTTGTTTTGTTTTTTGTTTAACTTTCTTCAACTCACCCATAACTTCTTCATTATTTCTCTTTGTACTTGGAGCATGGTAATAACATAACCTCTGATATGAAATGTACTTGGATTAAATGTTCAGGCTAGGGAAGGGTTATTTCTGCCTCAGGGATTTCTCCCTGGCAGCTGGGGCTCTAGGTTCAGCTTCTCTCGAGCTGTCCCGAGGTCCATTTCCACAGAACGGTTTCTGTCCTTGGCTTCGCAGACTCTGTCTTTGACAGTCTGGGGCAAAGCAGTTTTTCCCAGCTAGCAGATTCTTCAGGCGACACGGGAAATAAATACGAGAATCTGTGATCTTCCAGAGGGGGTTTATTAGCTCCGAAGGACCCCTAATGGTCCCAGGCCCTTCCTTTTATCCCCTAACTCAGGGGTGGGATTTACAGAATGTTGGCAGCCCGCCAAAATGGACCAATGCAAAGCCTCGCTTTTTTCAAACTCACAGGGGGTTTGTTCTCCATTGGAAAACAGCTTCTCCCTTGTCCCTCCTGGTTCCCCACAAAGGGTAAAGTGAACTACTCTCTTTTGCTACTCTCTTTCCTACCTTAAAGAGACATTCTTGGGAAGGGCCAAGCAACGAGCAGCGAGAGATGCATGTATTACTGTTTCATTAAAATAAATAACATCTGATTGTGTTACGGAAAGGATGTAGAACTAACCTCCCATTTTAGTATTTTTTTAAAGGCACGGCTGACTTAATGATCGTGACTAACATTTGTCCTGTAGATCATATGTAAGCCAAGCTAAGGGAGCTATAATTTATGCTAGAAATATTGTCCAAAAAGTGGTGTGAATACTGGCTGAAAATCACAGTAAAATCGACTGTGGTAACTAAGCATAAGAATTTGCAGATTTCCCTAGTAATAATTTTCATGTTATTTATACATCTTCAGAAGAATCTCAGTATACTTTTCAGAATGCCTTTGGTTCTTCAACCAAGAAAAGGAAATGAAGTGATAAAGAAGGAGTGGATGGCAGCCTACCTCCCTGGGGTCTATAGCTACTTCCCAGGGAAATAGCAACAGCCATAGGCTACTTTGATCTCTTGTCAGGCAGACAGAAAAGAAGAAGCCTTGACTCAGAGAAATGTAGAAAGCTTGCCTTGGGCTCCTCCTCTAATTTCTTGGGTTAAAAACTAGATCATTCCAAAATTTGATAATTTTGGTTTTCTTTTTCAATATTTTTTCAAAGTTTATTGTAATTTGAGAAATCCCAAGTTTACTTATTACACTGAATTTTTGAATCATGGAATCATTAAGGCTCCCCTGAGCCTCCTTTTCTCCAGGCTAAACACTCCCAGCTCCCTCAGCTGCTCCTTATAGGATTTGTACTCCAGACCCTTCTACAGTTACATTTGCATGACTCCCTACTGTTTCTAATGGAAAACACATTTACTGTGTTTAATTTTTTTTGCATTTGTTTTATTTTTTTTTTTGTTTGTTTGCTTTTCTGCTTCCTAGCTCTGAACTGTCACTCTGAATTGGGTAACTATTCCCCAGGGAACTCAATTTATTAGTCTCAAGTAAACAGCATTTGTACTTGATCCCTATGTGTTATTTTCTTCATTGTGAAAAAGAGTAAGAAAATGAAGTAATTCATAGCTATTTCATTATTTATTCTAAGAGTTGTAGCAGAAATGTAAATTTCATTTCTGAACACAAAAATTTTAAAACACTGTAGAATGTAGAATAAGGCTGTGATGACTACTTTTTTTCAAATACCTTGTTCATTTTACCTTAGAGCACAGATTTATACAAAGCAAACATGATAACATATCTGGGGTCAGGTGCCTGTTTTCAAAAAATTGCTTACACTGTTTAACTAGCCATTTTTATTTTTTAAATAAATCACTCAAGTTGCTGCAGCAAATTATTTGAACAGTTAGCAGCATTCTTTGAAGTACTATTGCTTCAAGCATATAAAGCTAGTGAATCTGTCTCCTAAAAAAATACATTTGTGTTGGCTGGGGAAGCACCACTTGCTTTTTAGATTTTTTCTGCATTGCAATTGATATTTTCGAGGCTAATGGTAACAGTAAGTGAGTAGCTGGGTTTCTAGAGTGTTCAAACAATTAAAGTCTAAAGATCGTAAGAAAAGCAAGTATCACAGCCTTTGTAATTAAAATTTCACAGATTTGCAGGGGGTTTTTTTGTTTACATTGGATGCATCTTTGAATTAACCTTTGTAATTGTACTTGACTTAATGTTTTGATAAGTTTGGAAATTGAATATCCAGATTTATTCATAGGCGAGGTTACTTAAATGGTAGATAATTATGTGAAATACTGTGTATATGACCAGCTGTAATAACCACAGATACCTAATCCTGACATCCCTGATGCAGTTTTGTACTGCTGTCTCTTACTGCTAACTTTGGAGGAAACAGCATCCTTTGATCCTTGAATTGATTTCTGTTCACAAATGTGTTGTGATGTGATGGCAGATGACCAAATCAAAATCATCATAAATTAAAACTTAAGATAGAATGTACAATAGCCCAACAGTAGCCAACAAAAATGTACAGATATATTCCATGTAATAGTATGTAGCTGCTGAAACTTCAGTAAACCCAGCTTGTCTCAACCTTAAGCACCACAATGCCTAGAAACTTATAGGCAAACCCACATATGGATCATCTGGATGAAAAAGGAGAACACTTTGCAAAGATTGTTTGCAAAAAATCCCCCAAAACCCAAAAAACCCAACCAACCCACAAAAAAAACTCCAGCAGGGAGTACAAAATGTATGTGAAATGTATGTCAAGTCACAGCTGTAAAGCAGACTCTCTGTGTGGTCTCAATTGAAGTAGAAACACAAAATACAGTGACAAAGAAGGCAACATTGCTTTGCATTTATTTACTAATGCTTACAAAAGTTCTGAATGTAAAGTAATGATAAAGATTAGCTGCTGCTAGAGTATCTCTTGAGGTGACTCATAAGATATAGCATGGAATTTTAAATGCAAAACAGAAATGGGAAAAACTGAGCTTTGTTCTCACATCCTTGTCTCCTCCAGTGGTCTGTTCATGAAATCTTGGATTGCCTGGTGTAGGGGTAACCATTTATTAATTGAAGCTTTCAAAGCTGTAATCCACCTAGAAGAAATGAAAGATCAACAATTATCCCTGATCAAGTGTTATGTATACATTTCTCTGTCCTTTGAAACACACCTTTAATAAGTAGGGTTTGTTCAACTCTGTTACTATCTGTACTCATAATCAGTGGATTGGAGTGATGCAGAAGGAGGAGGCGTTGGCTACAAAAACAACACAGTTTAACACTCATTTTCCAACATACTGAAAAGCTTCGTCTTTTGTTCATTAAATTAAAGTCCAGGTAGTGTAATTAATAGGCTTTAGGTAAAAACTCCCACTGACAGATGTGGAATTTGACTGGATTATGCTGAGGAAATTTACCTTCAGAATGTGTTTTCATTGTCCAATTTGCTTAAATTAATTCAATTCTAATGGTCATTGACAGAAGTCAATAATTCTTGGGGATGAGGAGGATATACACTCCATTTTCACTAATGAGAAGTGCCACAGCTTTTGTGTTCAGTATAATCACCCACACATAATTGTGCAAGGCACCTTATCCAGGTTTGCTTCCAAACCTCCAAAAGCTGGCCTTGCTGTTGTTCCAGCATTGAAAAGAACAGAACTGATGACTCACATGTTCCAAGATATGTTTTACTGCAGTTTGATTAAGGCTCCTGCTAAAGAGAAATCTAGGGGGAAAAGTGAAAACAGACTGTGAAGTTGTCACTAGATTTCCCAAGCTACAGAGTTCCTGATCTCCTACAGTCTGGTAAATAAACTGAAAAAACCACAAACAAACAAACAAGAAATGTTTGGTTTACCTTTTGTTTTCATTTACATTCTCTGCACATAAGTAAAAAGTTTTAAATTCTTCAGATGGAGGCTTGAGTTCAATTACAGATCTCTTGGAGCCCAGGGACTGTTCACTCACAGTATAGCCTTGCAAGTAAAGGCCTCCTGGATAGAATAAAATAGCATGCATTATGTATATTGCAGATACCATCCATAGAAGTACTGCAAATTACAAGCATACCAACAAGTTGGATTTTCAGATTGTTCACAGAGTTTCACAGGTCTTACATTTAAAAATCTGAAAGTTCTGTTTCTTTTTCTTTTATGAAAATTGATGTGTTAAACAGGCTTCTTATCTATCAAATGATGAGCAATAAAGATTTATCTAGCTTTTCATTAAATAAGATGTGGCAAAATATTTTTCCTAGCTTTTGTCTGCCATTAATGAGCCTGCCTCAAGCCACTGTGAAGTTCTTTAGAAGGGGGGCACTTGTCACTGATATTTTACTTTCCTTTAAAAACTAAAGGGATATGAATTTCAACATGAAAAGAAATTCCTAAAATCAGGTTAGGTTACTCCTGCTGCCATTAGTAACTGAGATGTCATTGCAGGCCACATTACCCATCTGTGAAGGAGAGATATTAGACAAAACTTGATCTTCTGGACATTTTCATTTTAACTTGTTTTGTTTTGTTTTGTTCTTTTTCTTCTTTTTTTTCTCCAAACTTTACTTCAGTGCAACTTAAGACGTAAACTCACTTTATACATATATGGCAAATAGTCAGAAAGATCTGGAGAATAGGGTCTTTATTTCTGGAGATTCTCATATTTAGACACAACAGCACCAAATTAATGTTCTAGCATTGAGAATAATATAACAGGATGAGAATATGTGGTGAAAATGGAAAAATGCAGTAGAAAGAAAAAAGCCCACTACCATATAGAAGAATTTTTATGTAATAGGATATTTAAACACCGAAAGACAATATTGGCAGTAGGACCATAGGCTTCAGGGTTATAAATGCATAAAACTTAATTTCTGGTTTTCTGTTAATTCATTGCTTTTCTCTGCACAAACCTTAGCTTTGGTTTCATGTAAAGAGGAGATCCCTCGTCATTTCATAAGTATGGCCTTTGGCAGATGAAGAGTGTTATGCAAATGATATAAAGTGGAGCACCTTCTGCCTGCTCATAATAGCATAAGCCCTAAGAAAATTTTTTCTCTTTTGATCCAAAGACTGGCTAGCAAGCAAAAATAAAAGTATTTTCTTCCTGGTTCTTCTTCTTCTGACTGCCAGTTTGCTTAGCACAGGGAGAAAGCATTTGCAGATCCTCACCCATCCCCTCTCTGTGTGAAGTGAGCTCTGCTTACAATTGATCTCAGTAGCATCATTTTGCTGCTTTGAGAGTGGGCAGCCACCCTCTCCTGTTGTGGGGAGTGCTCCTAGATGGCAGCTTTAGCTGCAAATGACTGTGCAAATGACTGCCATATCCTGAACCACCAGGCTCTCCAGCAGTACGAAAGTTCTGCACATTGGGGGTGGAATAGCTTTAACAAGGCCACATGAAAACTTGGTAGTTTCAGGGCAACCAGTTAGAGTGCATGATATCTGTGGATGCTTCCTAACATGCAGGATTTGACGGTTTTCAGGAGATTGCCATCAGTGGGACTGCCTCAACCCATCATAAAATGCTTTAGAAGGGTGGATCTTGTTTCAGATAACTGCTCCTGAAGTAATACGTGCAGAATAACTCCATTTCAAAAAGAAAAAAAAATGTGGCAGGAAAATGAAAAAAGACTAGGGTCAGGAATGAGGTGGCTGGTGAATAAATAGAGACTGAGTCTGGATTTCCTCCATTCATCTTCATGGAACAGCATGAATTTCCTGATAAGAAACTCTCATTAATGGTAAAAGTTCTACTTGGAAACTTCAGTGAAACATTTCTACTTCAATAATAAATTAAAATCCAGCAGCCATCCCTACCTTGGGCAGGTGTAGACCGGAGAGTGGCATAAAAGTACAAACAGCCATCCTTCAGAATGCAGTAGTGCTGAATCCAGACATCTTTGCTCCTGTCCAGCTGGTGGAGAAGCCCCAGGCACTCAGGGTTCTTGATAGCCAGTGGTGGGAGTGTAGTGTTATGCAGTGTGACATCTACCCACACATGGTTCTGTAAAGAAAGCATGTAATGAAATGTTCTGGTAAAAAATTAAGGAGGACGAAAAGACACAATATCTTCTGTCAAGAAATCAGCTTTTGTGAAAATCTTTTGAAAAGTTGTACTGGCTTTGGCTAGAATAGGGCTAATTTTCTTCACAGTAGCTAGTATGGGATTGTGTTTGGGGTTTGTGCTGAAAACAGTGTTGAAAACACAGGGATACTTTAGTTATTGCTGAGGAGGGCTTGAACTGAATCAAGGGTTTTCTGCTCTTCATCTCACCAGGGAGGAGGCTGGGGATGCACAAAGAGCTGAGAGGGAATTCAGCCAGGACAGGTGACCCTAACTGACCAAAGGATTTCTCAGACCATAAACATGTTCAGCATATGAAACTTGGGGAAGAAGTTCCCCTTCCCCTTCCCTTCCCTTATTGTGCTATTGGATGGATGAATGTATGATTTATCCTTCTGTATGTCTAATGTTGGAAATTTTATACAACAGGTTATTTATGCATGCCACACTGAATAAGAACTCTTTTTATGTTTTGTCTGTGTGAGCCTTTATTATCATTTTTTGTCTCAGGCTGTTTTATTGTTTCTTTAGGTTATGATACACAATTTCAATTGTTTGATTTATTTTTGCTGTTTTCAAGCATGTGGGTTCCTTCATACTTTTTTGAGAAATTCTCAGGAAGAATATACTTGGAAACAAGTTTGGTTTTGCACTTACAACCTCATCTGAAAGCTAAAGCCAAGAAAATTATATGTTTGATCAATTTACTTCAGTGCAAAAGGTATTAAAGCAACAAGAAACACCTTTCACTGTTTTAAAATCTGTCACTTATCAATGCTGAAGGAATCACTCATATCACTTTTTTTCACTCATTAATGCAGGTTTTTAATTTTTATAAAGATGGTCTGTCTATAGCAGGAAAGAGTAGGACTTGTGGGGCCAGGAAAGGGCAGACTAAAATGTCTTTGGCCTTTATGGTTCCAAGTCTGGAAATATTAAAATTAGCTTTTCAATTCCCAGTTCAGAGGTCAGCCAGAGACTATTGATATTGAATTAGGCTGGGCTGAGTAAGGACTCCAAGTAGTAGCTCAAGATCAATTATGGCTGTATTTTTCCCAGCCACAGGGTCCAGCAAAGAGCATAACAGTGGAAAGAGATGGATAAGTCAGTTTTTATCAACATACTTATCTTTCTTTATCTCTGAAAACACAGAAAATAAGAACTCAGCAATCATGCTTCATAACAACCCAATATTCTGATGGAAAAAGTGGGTTGCCTGCAATCAAGGCAGAATTGTGGGGAATACTTAGGAAGATATGGCCCTTCTCTTCTTTCACCCCAAACAAGTATTACCGAAGGCTTACACATACTTGTGAGAGTCATCTCTACCCTTGCTTTTTGACTGCTACACTAATTTCACATTATGTTTCCAAACCAGCCTAAAGTTGCTGATATCAGGAGAGGGAGCATTTTGATTAATTCCGCCATATGGCAGCAAAGCATATAAACTGAGTCATAATTCTGTACATGGCTCTTAGATTAGGAGTGATTCACAGCCCAGTAGAACAAAAGGGTGAAGCTTCCATGTTATTGTGTACACCTGACCATGTACAAACACAGCTACTTCTCAGTCTTCTGCATAATCTGCTGTACACATGCTTCTCACCTAAATTCAGCATTACCTGATGGATGGGATGCACTGCTTTATCCATAGCCTCCAGCCACCTATAATATGACAAAAAGTGAGAATAGATTAGTTTGGTAGATCAGAACTTATATGCTTCACTGCCTCTTCTAATTCTTGCTGACATACACAGCATCTAAAGGGATGCACAATTTTCAGGACATATTCAAGGCTTTAAGTCAGAAGAGTAGTGGATTTAAACTAAATGAACATTGCTGACTCTCAAAAATGTAAGTCTCAAAGCTTGGTGTATAACACATTGTAATAAATAAAGGAAATATTGCAGACAAGGGAATCTATATATCAAAATACATAGTTCAAAAAATAGTTCAATTTGTCAGGCTAAATGATTACTCTCCTCATCTTTGTCATAATGCAGATAATGAATTTGTGGGAAATGTAAAAAGCCCCTTAAATTGGAAACTATAGAATAAAACAAGCTATTTGTTGGCAAAGTCATTCTGTTGTGCTGTGGACGATATAAAATTTGGAAAAGCAAAATGCTCAGCTATTACAACGGTGGGTTATGCTAAGTAGTAAGATGATATTAAAAAATGGGTGTATGAATACCAGACTGTCAACTTAATTCACCGCTTTATTTTTCTGACAATTCACAGTAAAACAAAGAGGAAAATATTACTTGACTTCAGTACTTTTTGAAAGTTATTACTCCATTGCTCATATTACAGGTGATTTTAGTCTCTTTGTTTAGTCAGCTATTGTCTTTGGGAAATGAAAAACAGTATTTTTAGATTCTAACTCTGTATCAAACCCAAAGATATTGCCTCTTATCAGAACCAACATGCTTTTGTGGCACATTTCCATTTTAAAATACTAAAATGAAAATGTGACAGAATGACAAAAAAGGAAATGAAGATGGGATTGTATTTGTTACTAGCACTGTCCTTGTTCAGCAGAAGAGAGATTTGATAAGCAAGTTTACAACCACAGGAAAATTTACACTTCCATTTGATATAACAGTGGGAAAGAAGGCATGAGAATAGGAATGAAGTTTTTGTTCTCAGGATAAATTAAGAATTGAGGGGGGTAAAAAACCATGAACATTAAAGATTTTATTTAAAGTAAAAAAGCTATGAAACTGAAAAATAATTTTTTGAAGCTTCTGCAGTTGAGAAATAAAAACATTATCTTCCCTTAAGTCACTGATAGATTTTTAAATTTTTTCCCTAAAGATCAAGGTAGGTATTGTGAACATCCTCCAAATATTCAACCTCCTGCTTCCCACACTGGAATAACAAAACAGATGCTGTTAAAATGAAAGATCACTTACCTCTTCATTTCTTGGTTGGAAGTTGCACAGAAGTAGAAAATCCTGTTTCCAGCTTGAGGTATACATTTGAAAACAAATGGTTTACCCAGACTGGTGTCAACACCAATTTCTGCTCCTTCCAGCTTTGTTACTTCCAGGGGTCTGCACTTCCCTTCATCCTGCAGTCAGAAAGATAGAGTGTCCAAATTTCAGAAGTAATATGAAATTGATCCCTGTGAGAGACAAACTAATCAAACACCCTCTAAACTTGCATCTCTGTTTTTGCTCTTTTAATTGTTTCTGGTTCATCAGAAGCCATACCTGCATGCAAAAAACCTTTCTAGGTATGTGTAGATATTACAAACACTGAGGATGCAATTGAGTGATACCAGGATTTTCAAAGTACACTGAAGAATTTAGAATCCTGGGTCTCTGATAATCAATGCAACATTTGCAGTTTAGTTTAAGCTGAAACCATCGCCTTATATGTGTAGATACAGGAAAAGAAGGCTTAAATTTGAAAATAGTGAGCATAATTTAGGTTCCTTTGGAAAGCTGCTGTAAATATCATTATGAACATAATGATATTTACACAATTCAGACAACCTTCAATGGCAAGCACTCAAAACCCTTTTGCTTGTTTCTGATTGTGTCAAAGCTCTTTGAGACTGAAGGGCACTGCCAATGTCTTTCCCTGTGGCTAGTAATAAAGAGCCATTAAGCTCCTTTATGCACATGGGTAGGTGAAGCAGTTTAACCCCACATTTTCCCAGCACGGCTCCCCTTAAATACATATCTTAACTCAAAACAATGGTGCACCTATCTGGACAGTGAACTCTAGCTGCGTTTTAAAAAATATTCTCAGTCCCTTTTCCTTGAAGATCTGTGACTGGCGCTCTAAGAATTGGTGAGAATAAAATGAAAAAAGAAAGTTAATGCTGGGGCCTCTGAAAAGCATGAGTGCAGTTTGCAAAATACACAGATGGTGGAGTCTCACAGAATAAAACTGGTTGATTGTTGGGAATTAACAAAATTTTGTCAGTAAGAGCTGAACTGTAATTGCCTCATGTAATTTTTTCTTAGCCTAAAAAACCCACATATAGAGCCTTCCATGAAAAAAAATGCATTTGTGGGAATTAAATAGTTAAATACTTGATTGTATTCTTACTGGCACATATAATTATCTCTTTGTTATACATAATTCTTCTGTAGGAACAAAATAGTCCCTAATAATGACAATAGTATAAATAAACATTAATGAATAAATTTTTTCAATTTTTACACTTGTCTTTCTATATTTTTCTAATGCCAAACTAAAATTTTTTAATGTGAAACTGAAGAAGATTAAGACAATCCTGCAAACTGTCAGTTCTGTGTGACTACTTTACTTATAATGACTTCAGACATGAAATATTGCAAAGACAGCATAACCAAAACATGTATTCAGGTCCAAATCCCATTCCTAGAGCAAACCACAGCCAGCACTGTGCCAAAGAGGTATTATTCACTAGGATCCCATCCATAGTCCTAAGGCAATGGTCACTTTAGAGACTGAAATGACTGACTACTATTACTGCACATCCCTATAAACTTGTTTTGTAAACACTTTCTGTGGTGTCTAGAATGAATGTAAATACAGGTTCTGTGGCGCCAAGAATTATTTATGTTCACTATGTTTCAAAGACATCTAGGAAGGGAATAAGATGGATTGGAGGCATTTAAAGGGAGACCAAACGCCCTTCGCTAAATGATAGAGAGCTGTGCTCCCCTAATTCTCATAATCCAGACCAGAGAATCGTAGAGTTGTTAAGGCTGGAAAAGACATCCATGATGATCATGTCAAACCATTAGCCCAGCACCACCTTGTTCACTGCTACCACCTTGGCCTATGTGCCACATCTGCACATTTGCAAAGGATGTTTTTCCACTCGGGTCGCTTTCATGAATAAGAGACCATTCCTTTGGCAAATATCCCTTTTGCTACAAAAGGTGCCAAAGGTATATAGCCAAAAAAATAAGAATAATTTTTTTAAAAAATTATATATATAAATATAAATAAAAATAAAAATAAAAATAAAAATAAAAATAAAAATAAAAATAAAAATAAAAATAAAAATAAAAATAAAAATAAAAATAAAAATAAAAATAAAAATAAAAATATTTCTTATGCCTGAGATTGAAGTGCAACCAATTGATGATACTGCCATTATGGAACCTGATATACCTGTGTGATGCTGCTTGAGATGATCACCTGTTTTGTTCAGATTTTAAATTAACTAACGCAAGTTTTAGCTACTACTGTTCCATTTTGTGCTAAACAAACAAATTTTTTCTTTCCTCAAGGTTGTCGTCATCTATCTCATGAATTCTAGGCAGTCTTCAGTACCAAACATGGATGAAGTTCCCTAGGCAGAAGGCAGGAAGCAGGTGCTTTTTTAGTAAATGCTATTCTATGAACAGGAGAAACATCTTAAGTAATCATTCCTGTACTGCTGGATTTCCTAAGATGATCTGAGCATTAGGTTAAATGTTTCTGCAATAAAAATTTAGAGTCTTAAACAATGTATAATGATGAGACATTGAAATCAGAAAGAAATAAAAATAGAAAATTACATGTCTCCTTCCTATATTGTGGGTGGTGCTCATAAAGATAGTGCATGCAACCCTATTTAATTTGGTACAAGTAATTCCAGAATTCCAGTAATGCCATTCATGGTATTTCCTGAGTGATTCACTGTATTCAAATTTTGTTCAAGCACAGTTATATTTGCTATACAAATTAAGTTTCTTCATGTATCATTAAAAAGTTGCTGAGGAAATATATGCACATTTCATGCTATTAGCAGTAAAAAAAAGTAACAGCAGGAATAACTACGAAATTAACTTGAAAGTAAGACACAAGAGAGTCTCCAGCTACTAGGAAGGGGGAATGAAAGTAACTTTACATAAAACAATATCAAATCCTAGAAGGAATCTAAAAGCCGTGAAAACTGAGCAGTGCTAGAAAGCAGAAATGGAAGTCTGGCTAGCCTGGGAGACTGGCAGTAGGAAGTGTGAGGCAGTTGCCCCAAGGTCACTGGTTCAGATTCGTTTCAGGTCAGTAGTAGCATGACTAAATTTTTGACTGTCTTTCAAAAATATCTTCCTGGATGTGCCACACTGTTCTTAAAATAGACATGTCGTAATTGAGACAGGAAATGGAATTTTTTTTTTTCTTTTGCTTATTTCTCATTTGCCTAGCTTTCTCCATGATAGCTGATGTGTCCACAACCCTCCCTGGCATTTCCATCATCTATTATTTTCTGATTTTCTCTGACCAGCTTCTCCTTGAGGTCTAGTGCTTGCTTGCTTAGTATATCACTAAAATCTTCTTCTCCCTCTCTTTTTTTTCTAATCACTGTATTTTGTGGTAGGCTCAAATTTTGTTTCTTTAAGGAAATTATAGCTAAAGTCTGTTTATATTTATTCCTTCTTTGAGCTGGGCACATCAATGCAGAGAAGCGACTAAGGCTTTTTATTTTTTTTCCCCTGACATCTATTTCCTTTGTCCTTAAGGAAAGGGCTTGCATATGTCAGTGAACAGGGAACTCGAGACTCCAGAACAGTTCATATGGCATTTTTTGCCAATAGAGATGAATTTACTTAGTTTTACATTTTATTTTGCTTTAAATAATTTACATATTAACTAGAGAGAGTAAAAACATACTGAAGGACAAAACAATATGGGAAAAAGATATAAAAGCTTCTCTGATTTGAAGAACCTAATTATCCTACACCAAACAGTACTGGCTGTCACATGAAGTACAAACAAACAGTCTCATGGAACGATTAATCTTCACATTCCAGTTGGCCCAGTTGGTTCTTTTCCTGAGGTTGAGTAATTTGCTGCAATTAACTGCACAAAAGGTAATGAACAATTTGCAGGACCAAGTCTCACAGGAAGAGCTACTGACTGAGTAAAAATTTTGAGCAACTTGAATCAGATCAAATAATGTATCTGTGTATGACTTTCTCTGGGTCAGGGTATGTAATCTTTTAGGCCAAAATTAACATACATATCATCAGCTAGCATTATTTCTAATTTCTCAATAGAAATAATACAGAGGATGTATTGGAGACACCGGATTCAGCAGGTTCTTAAATGTAAATTGAAAAATATATTCTGAAGCCATGGGAAATGTAAAGAAATCAGATTATACACAGGCTCTATCTAATGTAGCAGCTTCCAGACTATGGTGATACAGCTCCAAACAAGAATGAAGAACAAACAGAAGTGATATCTCTATGAGCAATGGCTCAGACCTAAATCTATTTCTAGCTAAGCCTTTATATAAAGTGATTAGGCTTAGCAATGAACACACAGGCTTGTTCAAAGGGAACAAAGGACTGAATATTTGTCATAGATTGAAATGCTGTGAAGGCTCTGCACATGACAGGCAGGCGATTTCTTTCTTGGTGTAATAATTGGACTGTATATACCATTGAAATGAAAATTAAAAGCATTTTTTTTTTCTTCAATTCTAATGGAAACAGGTATATGGCCTAACAGCTAATGATTTAGGTGATGCAATAGCTATATACCAGGTTGGGGTCTAATTGTTTTGGATGATAATGCATGTCTTTGCTCTCACTGCCCTCCCCTCAGGTTTGAGATAGTCTTAGTCTTAGTCACTCACACTGTGACTAAGGGCTTCCTAGAAGCATCAAACTTATGAGCTTAAGAAATGCAAATTATAATTATCTTTTTAAAAGTAATATTATTACATATGATTACAATAGAGACTGACAAGTATCACTTTTCTGTTCTTCAGTGCTGCCACAAGAAGAGTGCTTCTAAGAGTATATATTGCAGTTTTCTTACAAGTTGCAGAGCATTAGGAACATGAACTACCATGAAGGCCATTTCTCTGAAACTTGGGGCTACAAATTAAAGTTGATTTTCACTCTATTCACAGTTCAGTCTCTCACTACTCTAAAGAATCTCTAAAGCATGCTCTTTACTGTCAGGACAATAGTTTCCAATTCCTTCCAACATAAATGCTCCTACTTCCTTCCTATTACAATTTTTGACTTTCCTACTTGGAGGCCACATAAAATACTGGAAACAACCCCCTACTCTTAAGATCTTTATTTCTAACTACTATAGTTCTACATCATTCTTAGCTGAGGGAATTAGACAGTGCAATAAATGACAAAAGTAATACAAGGACCTGCTGGAGCTGGTTTAACTAGAATTAATCAATTTCTGACTTCTGGAAAGGAAGTCTGGCATGGAGATACATTGATAACACTTTCCTGTTGGAGACAGGCTTCTTTAGAGTTTCTCCTAGACAATAACCACAATGATATTTATTTCTTAATTTCCTTTCAGGTGCTAGATTAGTTATCTGACTTTCTATCCTCTTTACCAGGGGGTAGAAATGTCCAAGGGGCTAGAAATAATCTTTAGAAACACTGCAAGATAAAAACCAGAGAGGAGCTTGTTACATATTTTTTATTTATCCAGTCTTACTTAGCAAGAAAGCAATGATAATCGAAAATAGAAAATTTTGGCTTTCACTGGTACTTTTAGTGGTTTTGTAAAAGTCAGTAACAAACGTGTTGAACTCCTTACATGATGGATATTTGTAATGAGGAATTTTGGGAAACAAGTTTTTGACTATAACGCCTTCTTAATCCTTGTATTTTCTTATTAAGCCTCAAACACTGGTAGTACTCCAGCAGGTATGTCCCCATGATAAATGAATGCATGCTCCACAGTCTATAAAACCCTTAATGGCCCTTTGTTCCTGGCCCCTGGAAATCATATTCCTCTTCTTTAATGAAATCACAAGATCAGTATTTTTTTATCCTGATGACTGCAACATATTTTAAGGTTTTCAAGCTAGCTGTCATGTTCTAAAGGCAACTTGCTGATGACAGCTCAGAGATTTAACATGTTGAAGTGATGCTCTGCTGCTGTGAGATAAATTGCTTTTTCTATCTTATTGGTCTCATGTAAAGCTGATTAAGACTTATTTGCACAGAAGTCTTCACCACAAACATTTTGTGGTGACTTTGCAGTCTCTTTACGTGCTGAGCAGCAAATAGTACTTTCAGAGCAGCAAACATTGCTATCTGTAAAGAAAGGATCAGTGCATGACTACATTGATGTGTTTTCAGCTTTCCCTGAAAAAATATGAGTTAAGCTCAAGCACAAGAAACTTGTGTGCTTATACTTGCCTTAGGGAAGGATTTAAGTGTACATTCATATCTATCTCCTCATAATTTCCAGATATCTTTCCTTTAAGAGAAAAACTGGCCATGTTGAAAAATAAGGAAATAGCATGTTTGAGAAGATCCAGTGTTCTGGACAACAGGGGATCAGATCTGTAGAATATATAGTGGAACTCCATGGTTGCCAAGTGTAAGCAAAAGTATTTATAAATCATTTATCTCTGCTGATCTCAGTAATTTACCAAAACCAAGGTTCTAACACAAAAATATCTCTGCTCTGATGTGGCAATCACAGATACAACTACTGAGGTGAAAAATATGTTTTAGCTACCTATATGGATTGTAGAGTCAAGGTCATCTGTTGGCAGTATCTGTTTGAGGGAAAAAGAAAATAACCTTGCATGACTGAATATTTTGCAACAGCTATCACTTCACCACTGTGTGATTGGCTAGTGATGAGTCAAAAAAAGCAGCAATTACATGGGAGAGTCAAATGTAAAAAGCTCTACAAATCTTCTTTTTAAGGCAGGTGGGAAGAGAAAAATTCCAGACAGATAACTTCTGGTTGTAGATTGCAATAATGGGGGAATATAGCTCTCTGTGTTTGTTGATATGGACTAAAGCAGAGATGAATCACCCTTTCCTTTCTTCACTAAGAAACAATATATGCTATATTTTAGGCTTAAATAAAAAGCCTAGTTGTCTTCTTACACAACTGGAAATCAGGTACGGCCTTGCTGGAGTCACTGGAAATACACAAATATGAATTGATGTTCTTAACAACAGAATGAAGATGAGTAAATTGATTAACCTAGCTGTTTTGCTGGATAGTGACAGCTTATCCTGATTTTTTTTTTCTTTCTGAACTATTCTTGCCTTCAATTAACTATTTCAAAAAACTTCTTAGATACAGTAAATGAAAAACTTTTTCCTCCAGAGTGAGGCAAGACCTAGAACATAATCTTGCCAATTTAATCATGCAGCTGGCATATAAATAAAAGCGATATTAAACAAAAAACATTATTTGTAATTACCTTAGAGAGGAAAGTGGGATGAGCAGTCCTCTTTTTACATCCAGAGAGAAATCATACCTGTGGTAGATAGGGACAGGC
>VYXD01013599.1:2328-56639 GCA_013397195.1 Hylia prasina
GGTTCTGTTGGAGTAGAGATGATCCCATTGGGTTCTGTTGGAGTAGAGGTGATCCCCTTGAGGAAGGGTCCAGTGATGGTGAGATGAGTCTGATCTTCCTCTGGAATCCGGTGGAAAACAGGATGCCTGGTGCTCTGAGTCTCAGTTTTTATCCAGGTAGTGACCCTGGAGCTCCCCACCACTGGGTGGAGCATCTCACAATGGGATGATGTAAATGTGTAATGTCATTAAGGTGAGCCTTAATGGCCCATTAGCAGAAAATATCCCCCTGGAGGGAGGATGAGTGGTGAAAGAGATAAGAAACAATACCCCACCCGGTTTTAACATCTGAACCATTATCAGAAAGCATCCGCCCCTCTCCCCCCAGAGTAACAAGAGATAAAGGAAAAAAACCAACACATTTCCCCAACTGCTTTCAGCAGATTAAAATAGA
This sequence comes from Hylia prasina, assembly GCA_013397195.1. NCBI lineage: Eukaryota > Metazoa > Chordata > Aves > Passeriformes > Sylviidae > Hylia > Hylia prasina. The sequence continues at coordinate 2,762 of VYXD01013599.1, forward strand.
ACACACGTTTTTGGTTCCATAACCCAAGACAGGTACCAACAGCCAGAGGAGAATGACTGCCTTTAATGAAGCTGAATATAATAACACTTAATGAATGGACAGTGAAACAGTGATGAGGTTGGTTAAAAGGAGTTCCTGATCTTTCCAGGAATTAATGTACAAATACTCATCGCTATAGCTTCTCTCTACATCAGCCAAAGAAAAAACAAAACAAAACAAATTTCTTTCAAGTATGGAAAGACTGAAGGAAAATGTCAACAAATACGAAATACTCAGGTTAAACAAGAGCAGTATTATGCATTTCTAAAACACAATTAGGACTTCTAGCCCACTTTCTACGTGACACTTTTTTCCTATTAGGAAGTGGCTCTCAGCCCTGCATTACAGGCGTAAAGTAATTTGCTTTGGACAACCTGGACCTTTAAGCTTCTCTTTTCTTTGGCCAAATACACCTTTTCTGTGCCTCAAAAATTTTGAGTGCCGTAACAAGCCCTTCCAAGTGTAATATTTTTAGGGTATTTCTGATGTTGAAGTGATTTATTTCCCTTTCCTGAAAGGCACACTGAGGAAACAGGAATGGGTCATGCCAGGGATCAGCAAAATCCAGTGGTCTGAATCACTTGACTTCTGTCTGCACTCCCTACTTACTGACAGATACAGCCAGCCAACAGCACACTTACTTTTATGGTCTGACAACTCTACCACTTCATATATATTCATTTCACTCCTTCATGCATGAATAAGAATTTTCCAAGTTTCAAAATAGAAAGTCAAAAGAAAAGCATTCTTTACTTAAGGATTAGGAAGAGAAGGAGCAGCAGGTAAATCAGCAACACACAACAGACCAGGCAAGCCTACCCTGACTTGCTCAGGACCCTGTAGTTCCATGTTATAAGTTAAGCACAGCTACTGGCTATTTTTTAACCAATAAGAAACAAGAGTATGACCTTTGAAATACCGTATAAAAAGGTGAGTAGGCGGGGCATTCTCTCTCTCTCCCCTAGCCGACAACCAGGTAACATCGGGGGTGGGTTGGGCCAGGCCCCAGGGAGCTGATGCCCCGGCCGGGCCGGGCCGGGCCCCCGGGGAGCCGCTGCCTCTGCTGGGCTAGGGCCGGCTGGGGCCCAGGCCGCGGCCTCAGCCTCAGCCTCAGCCATGCTCGGGCCGAGCCCTTTGCCTTTGGGCAGCCGAGCCTCAGAGAGCGGTCCGGCCGTGCTCGGCCAGGATAACAGCAAGCAGCGGGGGAGAGGAGGAAAAGCCTCAGCAACTGCCCGTGTGGCTGACCTGGGCTCAGAGGATGTTTCTTCTCCCTTTTCTCTGAGGCCTCCGGGAGCCGCCGGCCCTGGCGACAAAACAGCCACGCTATGGACCAAGGGGTGGCAAGAAGGCGTCCAGCAGCCCCTCCATGCCGCCAGCCAGCGTTCGCAGCTCCCGCCGGCAGAGGCCAGAGATCACGTAGTCATCGTAGCCCTGTAACTTTAACTCTTTCTCTTGCCAGCAGATGATCTTTCAGTACCTGAAAAGTTTTTTCTCCCAAAGTGAAAACAAGCGAGGGGACCATGAAGAAGAGACCAGACCCTAAGACTGTGTCAGTGAAAGCAAAAATGAAAAGACTGTTTAAGGCAAAAGAAAAGAGTGGCTTAATTCGGTTGGACATTTTCAAGTAATCACTGGAGAAATGGAATGTTCTGTCTTGTAACATATAGATGCTGTTTTAGGGGGAATGCAAAATGCTAGTGTAAGTGATAATGAAGTTTTTCTTTGTGTTCCTAGAAGAAAAAAAAAAAGACTTTGAGTTCTTTCTAAGATGCAGATGCTTTTGAGAAAATAGAGAAACAAAGACTTTGAGATTTTGAGATGAAGATAATTTTGGAAACAAAGAAAAAGGGAATCTTTGCTTTATACTAGAAGAGGCATTCTTAAAATATTACCCCTAGTAAGCGAATTATGACCCATATTGCAGTGTTGGGAAAGCTGCTAAAATGGGTAAGGTTGCACAGTTTGCAAAAGGCTCTTCAGGCCGCTGCAGATGAGTGGCATTAAAGCCACCCGAAGACTGTTCCTCGTGTGACCATTTTCTCCCTGAGACTCAAAAAGACTCTTTTCCTAAAAGACTGATGGAAGATTATTTTTTTTCCATGGTAAAACTAATTAAAGTCACAGGTTTTATCTTTCTTCAGGGTGTGTGTAAGAAAGTAGAATATTTGTGGGGAGAGGAAGACAAAAATGGTCTGAAAGTTTCATTTGTAGTTTATTTAGTTTTAGTTTCCTTTTCTCATTTTTCCTAATGTGTGTAAATAAATTCTTTTTTTTTTTTTTGCAACTTTAAAGTAAGCCTGTTTTGTTTTCGAAGATCTCCAAGTCATATATATATATATATAAGATTGCAAACACTAAACCCACAACACTCCATAATCCCAATCCCACAAGCAGAAGAACAGCAACGTGCTTCAAATGGGACCTGACTCTGGCAGCTCAGGTGCTTCTGCCTTCCCGCTTCGTGCTTTGGATTACAGGCTGGTGTGGACACAGCTGCCCAGGTGTCTCTTGCGCAGACGACTTGCTCAGCAACCCAAGAGCTTGAAACTTTAGGAAACAAAAAGCTTGAGGGAATTATTTTACGTAACATCTGCTTTGACACAAGGAAACGTTCTCTTACTGATGTAGCAGTAACACTGTTATCCTTAATGCTTTCCTTTAAATCTCTACTTTCACCAGGCTTCATCTGTCTGGTCATTACAGTCAGTTAAACGAGATCAAGAGACCTAACGAGCTTTGAGTATCAAAGAACAAACAACTCTAATTTTGCCAGTTGCTAAAAACCCCCAGCAGAGAATGCTGCTTCTGAAACGTGCCCAATGGGATCAAAACCGTCCTGTTATTGCAACTATGAATATGTCCTAAATCTGACGTAAAAGAAATGCTACCCCAACAGCTGGATGATGACAACTGAATATTTCACAGTTTAGTATCAATTTGATCTCCATTTTTCATCATAACACTGGCACCAGACCACATGGGCTTTTCCCATGTTTATATCCCCCAAAGTCTTTCCAATCACTGTTCTTGCCTGACTTGAATCAGTACTTGATAAATGCTTGATCTCTCTAGACAGAGGGTTGGACACAGACCCTGTCTACAAGCCTGTGGTTTTAAATTCCATTATGGATCCCTGTGAATTTCAACAAGAACATTCAAGAACAGGATGAGGTCCTGAGCTTGTAGATAGGGACTCCTAATACAATGCCCAAATCCCTATTATGACACCGAATATTACAGTTCAGGTTCATAGAAGGGCAAACCTATTACTGAGTTAATAAAATTTAATTTATATTTAAGGCAGTCCATAATTTATAAATTAATAAACTAATAATCAGTAACTATTTATGATTAACAAACTAATGAAAGAACTATGAATTGTTTTGCAGATGCTTAACCCAAACATGGAGTAAGACCGGAACAAATTACTTGCAGACTCAAAAATCCTAATCACTGCTGGAAAGGGGGAGATACCTGTTCCACTAACAGGTAAGACAGAAAAAATGAGATTGTGCAAAACTTAGTAAGTATGTATTAGTTTCATAGTTTATTTAGAGAAACCTCTCACGTGTAAATGACTAATAGCATGAATGGTGCTGCTTATTCACATTGTTCAAACCAGTCTAGAAGCAAAACAAGCTCATCCTATTAACTACTTAATGTTCAGATCTTTTTCCGTGAAAAAAAAAAAAAAAAGAGAAATGTGCAGAAATAAGGCCTCTGTGAAATCAACACTCTTCTGCCTGGAGATGTATTAAAGCTGCCTGGCACCTACGTCCTTCAGCAGTCATCAAATAACAATTTTTGGGCACTGCTGTCCAAGGCTATTTTTTTTTCTATGTCATCTCAGCTCCAAGCAGTTTGCAGGCAAGGAATTCCAAGCACAGTGCAGCCTACAAGGGAGTTGGGTGGGTGCTGCTCCTACACATCCCCACATCCAGAATAGCTTCTGACAGAGCTTTTGAAGAAACCAGTTTCCTGTGGAATTAGATAAATGTAGTCAGAGGAGCTGTCAATACCTAAAACAACATTAGAGTGAAAGAGTCTCTCACATGGCTGCAGCCATTCCTGCTCCAGAGAAAAATCTCCAGTGTATGATCCTCTTTCCAACTGTCCACTCCATCTGTCAGCCAAGGGCACCTTAACGACAAATTCACCTTCACCTCAAGGAAGCAGCCTGCTCCACCCACTGCTTTTAAAACTCTTTTTAAAAATCTAGCCAGCCCAGAGAGACTGGGCTGGAGTCAGACTGGAAAACACTCAGGAGGTCAATCCTTTCAGGTGTGCAAATGTCACTCTGGACTCCAGGGAAACACGAGTAGAAACTTATTACTGAAAAGAGGAGGACACTCACACCCACCAAGCACCACCACCACCAGGCTGCTGGCCTGAAGCCAGCTGAAGGCCACCACAATCAGGCAGCAGTTCAATGGGGCTTTGCACATGTCAATTTTGATTTCAATGCCTAAATTCTTTCTCAGAGTCCCTTTCGATGAAAATCATAGAACTAAGCCAGAGGAGAAGCGATCCATTTTTCATCACCCTCTCCAATTCTGTTCAGGAGAGGAATGACCTGTGACCAAACAGGATTAAGGAGGGGTTGCAGCTTCCCCAGAGGTTCTCAGCAGCTCACTCTTTTCCTGCAGATGATCCACATGGACACAGTGTGAATGACTGCATCCCCCTCTACTGGCTAGCCCTGGACTGGAACCCTGTTTTGTCCTTTGGAAGTTGTCCCTTCACCCAAATTACAACAGCCTGTTGGCACTGATGGGGCAGTTCAAACACTGCTGAGGTGTTTATTACAGAAAGAAGCTCAAAATGGGATAATTAATGCAATTAAATGGTGTTTTGGTAATTGTTAACAATAGGTCAGTGTGTAGAAGTAAGCAAAATTACAAAACACCACAACTATCGCATTAATTTTATTGATTAATACTACATATGATCTAACATGGGTATTTTACCATTATACTGAAAAAAAAAGCTGATGTATAAGGCTGTAACTCATAGGCCTACATTGTCTTCCCATGCTGAATCACAGTGCAAGAAAGGTTCTGTGAAGCATGTGATCTGAAATATCACTTGAGATAAATGATAAACACTGTCTTATTGATGAAGCTGACACAAGAACTACTCCTGAAGTGAGTGGAATATTTAAGAATACTTAAAACAATATACAAACTTAATAATATTGAATATGCTTGTACAATATCCTACTCATGTCTCCTGCAAAGAACTGCAAGTACAGTTCTTGGAATAAGAATACTATCTTTATTTAAACACTGCCATAATTTTTTCTTTTCATTTTTACAGCACCAAGTCATCTCTGATTTTAAATCCAAACTCAGTTGCAACCTTGTTAGCTATAAAGTCACAAGTTAATGTTTCCTTATCCCTTTTCATGAAAGTCAAACTTCTGAGTCTGCTTGCCTGACCCCTTCATTATTTGTGTTAATTATCCATTTACCATATATAGATACTATTCTGCAATGTTGAAAAGATCAGAGTGTAGAAATAGTCAGCCCTAGCAAGATGAAAGGCAGTTCAAATAAACACTCTGCTCAAACACAGAAGAAAAATAAAATAAACCTCCTAATGAGTCTGTCATGTTGAAGTGCTAGAGCCATAAAAGGAATGCAGTTTCACCCATCCACTGTATTTAGCTGAAACCTTATCACTAAAACCATATCGTTTAAAGAGCAGTCCAGTAAATGACTAATACACTGCAACCCAAAGTGTACACAAAAAATACAGCAGTAATAACTATGGAAAGAAATAGGTCAGAAAAGCCTATAGACAGAGCATTGAATCAATGCACAGGGCACCCACATTCTCTCTCAGCCCAGGATTAGCTCAGGGACTCCTGATTTCCAGCCAGCCATGAGTTACCTGGAAGAGCAACCACTCCTGCTGCAGACAGCTTAGAAGGAAAGGGTTTCTCTAACGTACTGTTAGCAACAACAAATTCTAATTAGCAGCAGACTGCAGAGTCCTCCTCCTCCTGTGAAACCTCAGCCCTAGGGGAGGTCTGCTATACCACCTGTGACCCTGACATCTGAAGAAAATGCAACACTGACTGATAAACAGCACAAAACCAATAAACAGCTGCAAGAATCCTACAACCACCAACTACACTTCAACTGATTCAGTGAAATCAGTCCTCAATTTCTGCTCTTTTTTGCCTCCCAACAGATGTAACTCCTAAATATAAGACCACTTCAGAACTCTATTTCAATGATGGTTTTGGTCCATGAAGGGTACAGTGCTTCTGGGTGAGTTTGAGACCTGAGCAGAAGCAGGAGCAAAGTCTGATTCCTCCGTCCTAAGTGGCCTGTTCTCCCTTTTAGCATCTTTCATGCACGTTCCAAATTCAGCTGTTTCCAGTGCTTGTAAAACAATCCCCAGGCAGCACAAAGGTCTGAATAAACAAGAAGCAATCATAACCCCGTGAGAACTGTGCATGCAAACATATTAAGAGGTTGTGGAAACAGAAATGTGGAACAGGAATGTATCACCACCAAATCATCAAATATGGGGAGATTAATAAAATAGTAAAATGTATCCCCTCAACAACCACTGCACCCACAGGAGGTGGCTGCAAGGAGAATTTTAGCACAGTGCCCTGACCATTGTTGGAACACAGCTGGAACAGCCATGCTTCTGCAAAAAATGATTTTGACAAAGGTGTGTCTGCAGACCCAAAGCCATTTTCTGTGAAAACTTGTGACTAGCACTAATCAGTATATCCACGCTGTTAATTCTGCATAGAAAGCTGCACACTTAAGGTAATGAACACAGGGTCAGAGGATTCATTAAATGAAAAGAAAATAATTATAAAAGGCTCTTTTTTTGGATCAACAGCCCTGTTGCTGCATTCCAATAAGAGATAAAAAGAAAATGAACTCTACATCTCATTAGAGAAAACTGGGGCTAAGGAGACAAAAAAAAGGTAGGAATGTCAGCAGCCAGAGGAAGACTGAAGTGGACAAAACCCTCATGAATGAATGCAAAAAATCCATGAGAATTAACATCTCCTCGGGACAATCTTTGGGGTAGAGAGGTGAGACAATTCTGGGCTCTGAGGTGCCGCCTTCCAATGAGGCTCTGAGCCTCCAGCTCAGCCAGCCACCAAAAGGATTGGGCTGGGGGCTCACTCCCCAGCTCACACAAGTCCCACTCCTGTTGCTTCATCACTGGGTTTGTTTTAGACCCTGCAAAAAGGCAACCTCTTACCTTTGATCCACCCCCTGGAGACCTGCTTGCTTTAAGAGCTGTTCTCTGTCCCTTTGGCAAAGATACTCTTCCTTAACCCTAAGAAAGCAATCCTGGTGTCTGCCAGAGCTCTGCTTGAGCAGACTCATTAAGGGAGGCCAAACGAAACTTCCCATGACCCAGTACATTTCAGAGAAAGCACCAGGATCACAGGGCTAAACTAGTTTTTCTTGGCTATTGGATTTATTTTGGCTGTAAAAAATATTTTGGCTTCCTTCCCTATCAGTTTGCCAATGAAAACACAGATCCAAGGTTTTCAGGCTCCAGGATTGTAGCAATTCTGAAAAATGACAAAGTGAAACACATACCAGCTAATAAAGACCTATTCATGCTCTAAATACCCACTTGTGCTGCTCTGCACATAGTGTAGCTCAGCTTCTGGAAATGTTGAGCCTGTTTGCCCTAACACTGATCTTGGTGATTTGTTCTGCAGCAAGTCACACAGATGCTTTCTTTACACGCAACCGATTTCTAAGAAGTTTATTATTCCTCTCCCAGAAAAACACATTGTCATCCTAGTTTTTCTTGTGTGAATTAAACAGACATTGGGGAACGTAACTTTACAGAACAGGCCACCAAACAATCTGTTCACAATGGAGGTGGAAACCCAGTGTAATTAGGGGGTCACCAAAGGTAACAACCTTATTTTTTTATCCTTCTCCATTAATAGTGGAATGCTGTTATTGCAATTTAATACTGCAATATTCCCTTCTCCAGGAAACCACTCACATGATTACCCTGTACAGACTGCAACCCCAGTGTGGGGCTGCTGGCAGAAATGCTCCCTCCAAATGCCCACGAGTGCAGCAAGGAGAGGACCCCCAAACTGCCCGTCTCCAAACCCAGTCCAAAACCTGGAAATGGAGCTGCATCTTTCCAACAATGAGTTGACCTAGAATACCAATTCTGTCTTTGGAACTTAGTCAATGACTGCAACAGTGCTATATGGATTGATAAACCCACTCATGATATTTAGCAGAACTGATTTCTGTAGCTAAAGGCAAAAGATGTGGAAAAGAAGAATATATTTGTACACACTTTTTTTCCTAAGAACCTTGAGATCTCATTTATCAGCATGTGACTACTACATGAGTAAAAAGCAAAAAGTATCTCACTCCTTTAAAAACCACTGGGGAAAAAAGAGTCAGATACTCAGTTAAAGATGTCCCAATGCTCAAGGCCTGGAGTGAGGTGGGGTGAAGTGTATGACTCTTCTGCTATGTTAATCATTGTTGGTATATAACTCACTGCTTTGGTGACAGAGGTACCAACTGGCAAAACCATTTTCTTACCCAGAATCTAAACACCACTCTTGTACTTTCAGACTATGGAGACTCCCAATTTTTACCCTGAAGGATGACCAGACACAGAAAAGGAAATGATACACAGAGATGAACAAAGGCACAGATTTCTCTGGCTGTATCATTCATAAATTTGACCGCTTTTCTATTCTTTCCTTTTCCTCAACCTGGAATCTGAACTTTATACACTAAGTAAAGGTCTGCAAAGACTGGGGCTCCTCTGTGAGCAGCAGAAGGCTGAGCTGACACAGTTCTGACAGGGGTTATTCTCCACTACCACCCAAGGTGTTTTATGGAAACCACAGTGCTCCTTAGAATTTACTTTCCTCACTTCCAGACCAAAACTACAGCCACAAATTTAAATAGAATTCATCATCCAGAGGAAAAGCAGTAATTGTTACTACAATAAACATCACAAAATCCAGGTGTAAGTTCATTTATATGAGGAAAACACAAGGTGCTTTAGTGATTTGATGCATTATTAATGCAGCAACAGCTACTGGTGCTTTATCTGAAACAGAATTTTCATCAGCTACTTTACAATATGTTTCCCTAATGAAACATTAAAAAGAACATGTCTGACTTTTCAGAAAGTGTGCAAATATCCAAATATTCATAATGGACAGAATTAATAGAGGCTTCCAGATGGTGTAACTGAACTGGCTAAGTTAATGACAAAGCAGCAGCTGGATTCCAGCAAGAGACATTATATCTTTCGAAAAAGCCAATGCCACTAGAAATGGCACTAATAACAAAAAATTACAAAAAAAGAGCAAAGGATGCAGACAGGACTGCCACAAAAAAACCCCAAAACAAACTAAAAAACAAACCAACAAATGAACAACAAAACAAAAACCAAACAAAAACACCCCACCAACAAATCATTTAAATCTCAAAGATCATTTTTAGCATCAATCCAATGCTAATGCACTTGAGCTAAGAAAAAATGACTTTTATAGTAGGAACTGAAAGTAGATGAATTGAATACTGGCTTTGGAGCAAAGAACAAATGCTTCTTCCACTCAAAGCAGAGAAAAAATGCAGCTGTAAAACCTTGTTAATAACTGTCTATCACTTCATATTTCTGCACGCTGACTTCTTCTTTCAACGTTTTTTAGCACATACTGCTATTTTACCTAACACAGAGATGCAAACTCATTTCCTTCCAGTGAACTGGCCCCTCAAAGTTCAGGCAGCAAAAGAGTTCAGCTAAGTACAAAACGTGCCTCACTCCCTCCATCTCGTGGGCACAAATGAATGTTGCAACCACGATGAGTATTCACTCAGGAAAACGTTTTATCACATGCAAGAGTGTCATCATATCTAGGGATATTTTCTTAATGCGCGCTTAAGAACTTGAATTCTGTGTCAATCCCTCTGTGATAATGAGCTGTCTCTCCAAAGGCTTATTAAAATTGATGCTTTATGTTTTGGCTTCCATGTTTTCCAGATTCTGTGTTGCCTACGGGTGCAGTTCTGAGCCTCACATTCAGTGCCAGTCCTTTTCCTGCTGAAGACCAAGGACAACTTTCAGGCCCAAAAGCACAAACAAGGGTGGCTGAAGGGAGGAACAAGGAGGATGAGACCTCACAACCTGAAGCTGTAATTGGACAATTAAACCCCAATATGCAAATGGCCCAAAACTTATAAAAATGTCAGATCCCGTGTCCAGTCAGCCATTTTGTGACCATTTTGGGTCCACCTTGGGTGCAGCCCTGGCCAGGCTCTTGTCCCGCCCAATGTGTACCCTAAAGGCCTTTTAATAAATACCTGCTTTATTCTCCATCTCTGTCCGGTCTCTGTTTCAGGTCAGCCTTCCCAAGGCATCTAAATGAGTAGAGCACCTTTGGCGTTGGCTTTTATTTCTCAAAATGAGCACGGAAATGCATGGCAATAGAGAGAGAGAGGGAAGACAGAGGAAGGACCACACGAAGCGAGGTGCTTACCCGCTGGTGATGTCGTCAGCCCGGATGTTCTTGCCCAGCACGTCGCCGTCACTCATGTACCCGGTGGCGTCCATGGCGATGCCCTCGAGGTCGATGTCATCGCCAGCCTTGTCGGCGATGTCCATGTGGCAGACACCGCTGCTGCGTGCGGCCAGCTGCCGCCGCAGTGGCGCCGGGTACAGGTAGCGGCCGGCGCCCGGCTCGGCGCTGACGAAGCGGTTGGCATTGCCCCGTGGAGGGTACCCATTGCCCAGGGACGGCGCGTCACCCGCCTGCAGTCGCGGGCTGGACTGGCCCAGCCGCCAGGACAGCGGCGTGGGCCGCCCCGTCAGGCTGAGGATGCTGCGGCCGCTGATCTCGGTGGTGACATTGGTGTCGAACGTGGTCTCCAACGTGCTTGAAAGGAGAGATGCGGATGCCTTAGGATATTCTCTGGCCTTGGGTGGGGGCAAAATTACTCCAAATTCATAATCAGAAAGTTATCAATAATGAATCACTGTCGAAACAGAATTCCATTTGATGCTACGTTCTATCATCTTTTAACAAGGCTCTAATATAAGCTGTATTTTCATAATGTGGTGAGAACAATACAGAATGTTTATTAGTCCATATATTTGGCTTTTATATGTTTCAAATCCTGTACTGCATTAGTGCATAGTTCTAAATTCCACACGGGGTGTTAGTTAACTGCCTTCACATTTTGGTTGGACAAAACAATCCCTTTGGGCCTAAAATTCAAGGACACCCTACAGCCTCAGGCCTCAACATGTATAAACAAAAGTGAATTCGGGGGGAGCAAATTGGGGGAATATGACTTCATCGCCTAAAGCTCTAACTGGAGAATTAACCCTGATATGTAAATGGACCAACCTTAAAATTGTCTGAAAAACTCATGACCATCATTCTTCTTGGGTGTAGCCTCTGGAAGGCTTCTGACCGCCTAAGGGGTACCTGTTTGAAGGTCTTTTATAAATACCCACTTTATTCTCTTAATCTTGTCTGGCCTCTGTTTTGGGTAGCCACACCAAGGCATCAGATGTACTGGATCAAACGTGGCTCTTTCATGGAATGCTGTGAGATTTCAGGTGCTTCCAAGGCCCTGAATGCTCACCAAGTTACTGACTGTACGTAACAGCACTAACAATTTACTGCTGCAACACATGGGGAGAGCCTTTCTTTTCACTTTTCAGGTCCTTCCCCCATGTTCCCAAAGATACTCTTGCACCCAGGCCACCAGGTGCTCTACATACAAGTGAGAACACCTAAGCAGGAACTTTTAAATGGATTATTCACAGTATCAAAGCGTAACTTCCTCATCTTCAAGCATATATAACAGCAAGGGAGGGGGATAATATGCTGACTAAAGGAAAACCCGCTGAAGTACTCTTTTTCTGATGTATTCCCTTTTATTGTTTGCATTTATGAAAATTCTAACTCTGGAGATGTGCCCAGCACCAAGATGGAAGCTATTTCTAGGCCATGGAGACAATTAAATGAAAAAAAGTAAAAAGAAGAGCCATTTTTTTCTTTTTAAAATATATTCTGCATATTAACCCACCAATAATGAACTATGAATTGCTCTGAAGATGTTGAAACCCAGACTAGAAAAAACAATAAATTACTCATATATTCATGACTTATATATCTTTATGGAACCCTAAAAATGGGACAACACCATAAGTTTTCAGGTGATGTGTACAGATTGCAAGACTACACCCTGAATAGTCATAGCTGAGTTGTGGCTAATTTATTTGCAGCTAATCCATAGCTGCAACTTCTCTCACCCAAACGAAGTCCTCTTTTCCTTTCCTGCTCAACTAAGTGCCACTTTTTAAAAATTTGTTGTGGGTATTAGTAAAAATAAACAGCATTGTACCATTCCCAATGTTACATATAAGCAAAAACCTCTTTATTTTCTGGTTATAGTAATTATACCATGAAAGGATGTCACATTAATTGAAACTTGCAAAGAAAAATGGCTTTGAGAATTCATCTTTGCAAGCTCTGCTTCAGTTTTAGATATAAAGACAAAACACAAAGTGTTCCCCCAATAAACTCGTTTAGGGCTGTGGTACATAAGGCCCCAAGCATTAGGTAGGACTCCAACCTCATTAGGGGCCAAACAGCTTATTCTCCCAAACTTCCTGTTCAACACTGAAAAGATCTCATATAATGTTTAAATGTAATGGCAATCTTTACTTACTTACAGCATATTTTAAATACTGCTGAAGATTTCCAATTGCTGCTTTACAAAGAAAAAGCAGCTGCATTCAGGGGATGACTAACAATATTAGAAAAATTTGTTTGTCCAAACTTTGGTCAGGAATTTAAGTTATGCACTTATTAATGTGGGTCAAGCACATTTCACCTCTTATTTAAACAAAATATTACACATAGGGGGAGAGAGGTGTAATGCACTGAAGTTACTCAACAGTAAGAAGAGACATTTTAAACTGTAACTTCTATTCAAACACCACCTCACACATTTAACAAGAAGTGATTATTCTTGACCTTTGAGTCAATACAAACCCCACCCCATCAATTCCTCCTCATGCCCCCTCAATAACCAGCCAACATTCTTCAAATTCTGTGCATTAAAGACAAAAATTACAAGATCAGTGTTAGTGTTAATCATTTTTCTAAGGATGCAACCCAGCCAGGGGTAAGAGATGTAAAGTATGAGCGGAGTGGTTTCCATTTTCCATTTTCTTACAGCCAGAGTGGTGCCCTTACCTGTGGGTGACCTGGGTTCCCCGCAGACTGGACATGGTTTCCTCCAGGTTCTGCCGAAGGTCAGCGATGTTCTTCACAGTTCGCAACCGCCGGGTCTCTGGATCCTCCCCTGCAGGGAAAATAACCCATGAGTAAGGCCCAGGCAGGGGATAGCACAGAACTGAGCTGCTGCCAGTGCCTGAATCTGACTCAAATGTGCTTTTTTATGACTTTCTAAGCTGGTTAGGACTGAGATTCCGTTCCCCTCGCCAGGCACCTGCCACGACCACATCCTGACTGAATGAGCTCTGTAGGGTCACCCTCATTGCACAGGCTGCCTCTGAGAGGTTGCTGTACTGTCATTTCCCATATGACCCAGTTTAAATTCTGGTTAACTTTCAACCCCATTAGAATATACACTCCATCAATACCACACTTTCCATCTCATATATTGACACAATTAACATTAACCAGAAACAGGCAATTTCTTCAATGCTGTATTCTCACTAGATCTTCTTTGTCCTCCAATAACAGCTTTCCACAAATTAAACCATGCTGACTTTGTGGGCGCTCCATGCTGAGTGATGTTTCAGGTAAAATAACAAAAGGTTTCACTTGCCAACATCATGACACAGTTACTGTTCCTAAAATGTGCTACATGACACCAAGTTGCGGGATGACTTAGTTTTCATAGCGCTTAGAAATTGTGTTCTTTGAATACATTGTTCTAAAACACATTCATGTCCCGCTCTTTAAAAGTATAGTTTATGTAAACAACAAAAGAAGTCTTCCTACTGCCTCAGCATAATTTCATTTTATCAAATTAATAATTTAATTAGTGCTTCAGCATGATTTATTTACATGCTCTCAGCTGTCATTTCAGAAATGCTTTGGTTGCTACCTCAGCTGAGCTTTGAGTTAAATCCTCTAAGAGGTTGAAGAGAAGTGAATTTCTAGTAGTGCCAGCGTATTCTTTGTAAGCTGAAAGCTGGAACAGAAACCCTCCAAAAAACTGTCACAAAGCTTCTGTGGGGCACAAAAGGAAATTATTTCATTCTAAAGGGTTCTAAACTCATGACTAAAGAAAATACTACAGTAAATGTAAAACATTTCACATTTTATATCAGCCTTCTCTGTACAAGTGAGGCATTTCTGAGCTGCCAGGAGGCTGGGCACTCACACAAGTGCTAGTTTAGATGGATGTCTATATATTACCCACATCAGAAGTGGGAAGAACCTGATAAAAAAGCTGTTGTTGGACCTTTCTACATTCTCTGCTTTAAACTTCATGTTTCTAAAAGATGCCAGGTTGGTGGCACAGAAAAACCCACTCACACACTGTTGCCTACAAAGCAGCAGTGCTACAAACTACTGACTAAAGTGCTTAGTGCCCATGTGAGCATTTTCCTTTTAACCAGTCTGTGCTCTCCGGGAAATCATCTCCCTGAGTTACAATTCACTTAAGCCAGAGGGTCAAACAATTATGGTCTGGCTGGACTGGAAACATCCACCTAACAAGACTGACTACTTTAGCCAGTGGGTCTCTAGGACAGAAAACATTTTCTATACTCATGGATCTACTAATTCTTGTAGTAAAAAACATAAAATATTTATAGGCCTTTAGCTTAACAAAAGTCACAGTGCTCTTTTACAGATCATTTCTCTCATAGATGTGAAGGCAAATGGTAGGGAGCTTCCTAGGAAAACACACAGGAGACAAACTAAACCTATTTCTTTTAAGATCACTCTTACACCTAAATTGATACCGAATTTTCACTTGAATTACATTCCACTGCTTGAATCGTAACTATACTTAAAAGACAGATATTGGATAGTTGGCCCCTAGAGCTTAATTCTGAAATCCCTTAGCTCCTTATGAGCAGGCAGGATCCTTAAACAATTCTGCTTCCACTTTTCCCTACCTATGCTGTCTTTCGTTTTATATATGCTTTTACATTAACAGCATCTATAGCTGCTATGCAGGGAGGGAAGACAACTGTGCCTTATTTCTTCTAATTCATTTGGGCTGAGGGACTGTTTTGTTTAGTTTGCTCTGTTTCCCCCAAGGCCCTTCATGGACGCTGCTGTCTGCTCTGGCTGCACACAGCTGGGGTTTGCATCTCCCTTGTTTGAGGCCGTCAGCTGTCTTCCGCCTCTAGATCCCAAAACTTACATTTTCTAGTTGAGTAACAGTCTGTACTTACATAACATCTGTTGTTAAAGACTGAAGACTTTTTGTGATCTAGAAACACTTCTCGGTCTGCAGGCTGAAATGCATCCAGCCCGGCCAATATGATGATTAAGAGGTAATGCTGAAAAAGTTTAAGCAGCTGGACAGTGTTTCTTACTTGTAACTCTCATATTTAAATATGAATCCCAAAATGTTTTCAAGGATTTTATCCCTTGTGCCTTTATCTGTCTTCTAAGTACTTAATCCACCCATGTATAAATTGTACATGCAGATCTGTTCACCTAGGCATTCATTCCTGCAGCCCTTTTCCTCACCAGTGACTGCCTCTCACCTTTGCCATCAGCACACAGGTATAAAGGCAGCACTGGTAGAATATGCAATGCAGTATGAAATTAATCTCACTGTGAAACTTTTAGCCATGTCACTTTTCCAAGAAGAGCATTTGGTTTTAAACCCCACATTAAATTGGGGGACACCAAGACTAAGTAGATGGAAAAAAAACTGAGATATTCTACAGATGAGATATCCTGCAACAGCACACTAGTAAGCAAAGTCATGGGTACTGCTGAAATTGGGACAGAGGAGATCAGACAGTGACTTTAAAACACATTTTAGATCACATTAGTAGAATCTAGTAGATTCTAGCAGAATATGGTTGCTGAAAATCACTTTGCTATACTGATAAGCTTAAATTCTTTTTGCTAACTATTTTATACTTCTTACTGTAGCAGGAATTCTAGATAAATATACCAGGTACTTTCTAATTTAGACTGCTCATTTTCTAGCCACAACCAGTCTCAGCTTCTGTATGCTGGACACAGTAGTGTGGTTGGATTTTGGTGCCCCACTGCTACAAAGGCTATTTCTCAAACTGATCAGATTCATTTGAGTGATACTGAGATTCCTCCAAACCAAAACATCAAGGAAATGAACACAGTCTCTTCCGTAAGCTCCAAAATGAGGTTTTTAAAACTAAACGACGCATATGAAATGCTTGGGAATACTCAGGATCCTCCTAGCAGTTTAATCCTAAAAAATGCTGCACATCTCCAAGAAAAACAGAAGCAGGCAGAACTCCTGGTGACTTCAAGGAATTTGGGGAGCACACTTGTGCTGAACTTGAGCATCTAGATTTCACATTATTGACACCTGGTTTTTATTGCTGAAGAGCTGAAAGAAATACAGTTATTAAGAACCAAAGCATTAGGAATAAAATCAACTTGCTCTAGCCCATTCTTATTAACCAGACCACAGTCAGTGATGGGTCATGCTGCAAGACTTACCTGAGAGGTCCTCGAGGGCAGGCTGGGCAGTTTTGACATAAAGAGCAGAATCCATGCTGACCCCTCCTGTGCTGGCCTCAGCTGTCACGTTCCCTTCATTGTCTGTCTGGGATCTGGAAGGCAAAACCAAACAGGGATGTGCAGCCACTCTCCATCCGAAGTATCTCCAGTATAACAATGAGACGAGTGCACCTGCCATCAGCCACTCTGTCCCACTCTCCAGAACAGACCAGCAGACTGATTTTACATAATTCATTAGTCCCATGTTGAATTATGTCCCAGAAATGGAAACAAGCACTCAGCTGTAAAAAATAAAAAATTCATAGTTGAAGATAGGCTTCACAGCTCATCAGATGGGGGTCTTAAAACACCTGGATTTCCAGATATATTTTAATTATCAATAACATCAGTTGTTGTGGCTAATCTGATCCTCTCCAATAAAGTCTGTATTGCATGAAGATAAAGCAGGGAGCATGTGATGGCATGTTACACTCCTGCTAGGTTCCCTTCAACATCACTTGCATTTTAAAAGAATTGACTGGGCGAAACCAACTTCAAACTCCAATTTATTTTCTGGTATTATGGCTGCCAGGTAATCAAAGGTGATGTAAGGATCTATTGTCAGCTTTCAGTAAGATACTGTGACTAATTTCACTTTACTAATTGCGCTGTGTTCTGCTCATAGAGACACATCAACCGGCAGCTGCAAGTTCTCCTGCCCCATGGGTAAGTGCTGTAAAAAAGTGAAGATACAGTGGGGAATTGTTGCTGCAATACTCTTAATTTCACCTGCCTCTTGTAGCAGGATGCTCTGCCTGGAGTGGGGGTAGAACAACTGGAACAATGCCCTATTTACAGAGCTGTCTGTGGCAGAAGGAAAAGAGGCCTCTTGCTGCTTTTGGTGTTGAATAATGCTGGAATCAGCCTGACTCATCAACCCCAAAGTTCAACCTCCTGACAGGGAAGTGAAGATGTGGCACACCTGGTAAAGGACCTGATAAAGGAACCAGCAGTGATACCACTGATAACTGAGAGATGCTGGGCTGACACAGCTGGCCAGGACACAAACGACTGACGGTCACTTTGTCCTATAAAAGCCCAATCCTGCTCTTTAATGGCAAGGCCTTTGAGCACACCCCTCCCTGGAGTGTGCGCAGAGTCCTCCCTCCAGTGGGGAGATCCTGGAGGGGGAGCAAAAAAGATCTGCCCACAGTCATTGGTAGGGGTGAATAACATCAATCTCTACTGAATAATTGCATTTAATATAATTTTAACATAATTCCTTTCATATTGTTTCAAAAACAGTGAATTATACTACATTAGTAATCACAGCTGCCTGTACTGTGTAGTAAATAATTCTGATTGAGAACTATTAGTCTAATCACTACCAAAATAAATCACTTATTTTCATACAAATATATTTGGTTTGCCATCCTTAATCCTACAGGACAGTTGAGTTATATCAAGTTCAATTACACCTATATAATCCTTTAGACATGAACAAAGTTGACAAAGTCTGGTTCCAGGTGCACCCAGACTCCTCTCTGAGAAGGAGTTTAGAAAGCAAGGGGGGCCCTTTTGCACCTCCTGACTCAATGGGAGCGCTTCTCTAATAAACTTTATCTGAAGTTCCCTTTCTGCCTGTGACAACCCTATACAAAATGCAGGACAATTTCTTATGTCTTTTGCTTTGGAAAAACCCTATTAAACCCGAACAAAAAGTCTAGAGGCAGCTGAGAAGTACAGATTAAAGTAACTTTAAATGATGTCAGAAAACATCTGAGCCTTCTACTGCAATGCATTAACAAGTGCATTTTGCAGATTGAAATAACGTCTCAACATAATGTATTATGTTTGCCTTGCAAACCAATATGATCTGATTTTTCTCTTTCCTTTTAAAGCTAACATGATTACAAAGTTTGGCCTTTTTTCCTCCAGCGCTGAAAAGCAGACACTATTTTTCAGTTTTCCAGCTGCCAACAGGTAGTTTCATTCCTGTTTTGGTAAAAGGTCAAGTAAACACTGTGTGGAGTTTATCAGTATGTTTAGATTATAGAAAATGTATGG
This sequence comes from Hylia prasina, assembly GCA_013397195.1. NCBI lineage: Eukaryota > Metazoa > Chordata > Aves > Passeriformes > Sylviidae > Hylia > Hylia prasina. The sequence goes on from VYXD01013599.1 coordinate 21,576, forward strand.
ATTGCTTCTGCTTTTACATTTCAGATGATATCTGTTTTCAGACTAAGATCAATACCAACAATGAGGGGACACTGTAGTGATAAACTTAACAACACTTCTCCAAAAGTTTCTGTTTCCCAGGTGCCCTGGCATTTAATTCCACACACACATGGAGAATTCTCAAAGGGGCCAGAAGGCTCAAGGGTTGCTCTTTCTATTCTGCATTCCCACAAAGGCTTTTGTCATCCCTCTCCTTCAGGTTCATTCCACTGACATTCACTCTTATTTACAAAATGTGACTGACCATTTTTTATGCTACATCTGCCAAGAGATCCAAGGCAAAAATGTGTACAGTAGAGCTGAAAAAAACATGGGACAAGGCAACAAAAATGACCAAAGATCATGAACAGAATCTTCACAAGTGAAAACTAAAGAGGCTAGGCTACCTTAGGCTAGAAAGGACACATCTTAAGGAAAGGAAGGAGGTGAGAAAGGTCTTTCAGATCATGAGCAGCAAGAAGGTGATGAAAACAGCAAACACTTGCATCCTCTTCCTATTAAACAGCTAAGCAGTGTGAAAAACCCTCCATGAGATGCCTGTCCAAACCAAAAATCCCATCCTCTGACTGAGAAGCTTCTTGTGTCCCAGTCATGCTGTATCCCTAAGAATCTCTGCTACTGATTTCCCTCATTACTTCCCTACTATCCCTAGGATACTCCCCTATGTATCCTCTACTGCCACTGTCAAACAGAAGGTGCTTCAAACAGAAAACAGACTAGACATAGTCTAACTGTGACTTCATTTTCTGCTTTTTTCCGTATCTCAGGGTTAATGCATATAGCACCACAGACTTCTTGTCTGGTCTTACTTAAACGAAAGGATTTTTACTTTAATTTATTTTTTTCTTTTAAATTTCCAACTCCTGCTTATAGTGAGGCAGTTTCACCACCATCAGCCACAATGAAGACCCTGAGTTGTGTCTTGGCATTGTTACAACTTTCAAAGCTGTGGTGCACAAAACAAACCTGATATACACCTTCTTGTACCTTTTGGAAGAACAGCACCTGACCAAGGAGATTGCCATATTTCTTGCTAGCAGCATTGGATACAACCATTATTCCCCCTCCTGACTGTTGGAATTCCGGAAACTTGGATTGTGGGATTTTAGTATATAGTAATACATGTGAGTCAAGATGGAGGCTTTTGGACATTGTCTAAGTCCTTCTTTTTCACCCTCTTCTTCCTTCTTCTTCATGGGTTTGGGTAGTTTTATGTAATTGGGTGGAAAAGGTGGCATTGCAGGCCTTGGGTGGTCATTATTGGGTCAAAAGTATAAATAATAGATATGTCACCTCGTTATTGGGTAATTATTGCTTAAATAATCCTGGAAAGAGCTAGAAGACTCCATTTTACCTCGTTTCTCTAACTTCCTACTTAGAGCTCACGGCTCATGAGTCTGTAAATAGGTAAGAAATAATAAACATCCAAGTTTCCTGTGTATTATTCATCCTGACCTTGACAAGGAAAAAAAGAAACCAGAACTGCCACACCTGTCTATCACAACTTCTCACACAGCCTTCACCATCAGTTTTTGTGAAAACGAGTGGACTGCCTACACTCTCGAAGCAAGAAACTTCTCCAGGACGAGAAGTTCCTCCATGAGCATTTACCTTGCTGCTTCACCCCCCTGAAAATGCCCAGGACGACCCTTCTGGGCAGACCCCGAGGTGTGGGCCATACCTGTACATGAAGGGCGCGACGGTGGCGGTGTTGGGGTGGCTGTACTGCTGCTGCGGGTGAGGTAGCTGCACGCTCACGGTGTTGCTGCCCGTGGTGTGGGTGGTCACCGTGGGCCCATTCACACCCTGGCTGCTGCTGCTGCTGCCGTGGAGGGCCCCGGTGCCCTTCCCCTCGGAGGAAGCCAGGCTGGAGGAGGAGCTGGAATGACGGCTGTCCAGCGGGGACTTCTGGTGCGAGAGCCCTGAGCTGGCTTTGCCGCCACGGCTCCTCTCGCCTTCCTTGGCAGGAACAGGGGCACTTGAGGATTTCCCTGTGGTGTTTTTCATTCCTGGTTTTGGTATTCCACTGTGCGAAGGGGCAGAGGCCTCCTTCTTGGCACTGTTCAGCTTCCCTCCTTTAGGGATAAAGCTCGCGATCTTGGAGGACTTTTTTGGCATCTCTGTTGTTGCTGTTAGTGCTGTCTGTTCTTCTTTAGGTTCCTCCTTCAGGTCCGGCTTCTCGGTGACGGATGTCCTCTTTGTAATGTCTTTACTTTTATCCTTTTCTTTCTCTTTCTGTTTTTCTTTCTCCTTCTCATTACCCTTTGAAGAACTTTTCTTATTAGTCAGTGCGCGGCTGAAAGTCCTTTGTGCAATTCCCTTGAGTGCAATTTTGGGGCTGCTGGACATGGATCCCAGGTTGTTCACATTCTGATTGGTGGCATCGATCTCTTCGCTCTCCTCAAAGCTGAGAAGCACCTCCAGCTTTTCACAGCTGTTGTCCCGAGAGCCCGGACACTCCAGTGTTGTCCCTGCTGCCTTGGAACCCCCTTTGCTGTTGAAGAGTTTTAGCTTTTCCAGCATGGATTTCTGGCCATTGGGAGCTGTTTTGGAGATTTCTGAGGGTGGCTTTGGAGGCTCCAGCTCCGGCTGCTTCACAGATAACATGGAAGACGTCGCTGTGTGCTTGGCACTGAGGGACTTGCTACGCCAAGGTTTAATAGCAGAGCTGGGCTGAGGGATGGCTGAGGAGTTATTGCAAGGAACAGTGCTGCCGCAGCTTTGAACTGAGGATGAGACATTTTCATTCATTCCTGTGGGCTGGGAGGCCGTGCTGTCTGCAGGCTCTGGAAAAAAAACACGGAAAACAACCCAAAAAAACAACACAGTAGTACCTGGTGTTAGAGCTACCGTGAGATTCCTTCTGTAATGAAACATCAAGAATTTCATGCTGATAGCATTAAAAAGATACATCAGTATTTTCAACTTCAGTGAAATTCTGAGAAAATAAAAGCCAGTTTTCTTTTCCTACCCAGCAGAACAGCAACGAGTTCCTACTGTATAATTTACATTACTTGCTGTTTCAAGAAAAAGAAGGAAGAAAAAGAATCTTTTCCAATTCAAACCAAAATGTGTTCTGCAATGTGCTCTCCCTTATTAAGTCCACAATACTTTTTCATTAGCAAAAACACAGCGCTATTTTGTAACTAAGGGTTCCCTCTGCTTTTGGCAAAATGCTTGCTCTCCAAGTTCAATTCTTAGAAAAACCTCAAACATTAAAAAATGCAGGAGTAAGGAAAAAAGTAAAACTCAAGTCCTTTCAGTTATTGGGGGTGGGGGTGATAATACCTTCACAATGCAAAGGTAGAAGAAAACTCCATGTACAAAAATAAAACCAATTGTCCCATTTTGTAAAGAACCTAAATTAAGTATTACCACATATCCTAATACAGCTGTTAGAGAAACTTGTGGCAGTAACTGCACAGCCCTCCCCCACAGAGAAAACACATTTTTTATTTACTTAGTTCTTCCTAATGTTATTTTTTTCTATTAAGATATTAGTTCCGAGCCTAAAGAGAGCTTGAAAAATCACACTCACCTACCAGTGGCCACTTCTCCTCTGAATCAGTTTCTCTTTGCAGAGTTTCCCTTTTGGAGATGTTACTCTCTCAATTATCACAAATATGTCTTCTGTTAAACTGCTCATGTTTCCAATTAAATTTTGTCATCTGTGTCTGTTCGCCTGCCCAGCAGCCTGCTGGGGATTAACGGTTCTTACCTATATTTCCCTGCCCTCTAGCACAAAAGTAAACTGTGTACAGAGCTGCATTTTTTTAATTCAAAAATCAACAGCAGTGGAGAGCGAGAGTTCTCGGCAGCAGGAGCAGCCCTGTGAATCCAGCCCTGTAAATCACGAGCTGCTGCAGCCACACAGGGGCTGTTTTGCTTCACTTTCAGTTGCTCAGTGAAGATACGGCTCTGTTAACCTCCCTCCTCTGATCCAAACCAGATCTACTGAAGATGTAAGTCACATACATCTTCCTGACTTAGCACAGAATCAGGTTTCTAAGAGTATTGGAGACTCCTTAACAATAAACTCAGCCATTTCATGTGGTTATGGACAAAGTGGAATACCAGGAACTAATGATACTTTTAAAAATATTACTGAAGTCAGGTTTCCAGTCCTTTTTTTGCTAGTCCTTTTCCTATGGCAAAGTATCCACACGGAGCTGGAAGGAATCAGGAGCTGGACTACAGACACAGACAGGAATTATGCTGCTTTTAAGCTTGTGCCAGCCTGCTGACTCCCGGGGTATCACTCGTATTTTACTCTACTACAGAAGGAAAATCAAGCCACCAAATATCCCAAAACAGTGACGCCATCTGGCCTCTCACTGCTCTGCTCAAGCCTGCTGAATTCAACCCAATGTGTTAAGGAGGACCAAAGTGGTAATGGCATAGGAATCAGAGAATCATTAAGGCTGGAAATTACAGCCAAGACCAAGTCCAACCATTAACACCAGACTGCCAAGATCCCCACTTAACCACACCCCTAAGCACCTCACCTGCACCTCTCTCTGAGCGCTTCCAGGCATTTCAACTCTGTGGGAAGAGTCCCAGTGACTCTCAGGGGAAACAGGAGCAGTAACCTGACACAGTGCCCTGACACAGACACAGAGAGGAAAGGAAGGAAGGTGACAACCTCTTCACAAGCTGCCAGCAGAGTTCCTCACTCTGCTTTCAAAAGCTGCGCCACTGCTCTTTCCTTCATGCCTCTTACCGTACACTGCTGCTTTGTTTTTGTTTTCATTTCCTGAAGTTCTCCTGCTCATCACAGTCCACTTCCCATCCCTAAACCACACCAGGCTCCTTTTGCACACTCATAACAAGCAAGCCTTTGTCTCAGCCTGCCTTCCACAGAAGACGTCCAGCAATGAAGTGAAAATCCCCATTGTGCATACTGTACAGTTAATTTGTGCAGATTATTTTTAAAAATAGTAATAGCCCATCTCAGTATTGAAGATATTGCTATAGGAACTGGCGATTGACAGTACTTTCAACACTAAGTTCCTAATCCACATGCCTTCTGGCCTCATCATGCTGAACAATCTCAGCACAAAGAACTGCCACGCCCAGAAATCATCAGAGTTGTCTGCGATTCATGAACATGCCTAGGATGTATTCACAACCAGGGAGGGACTCAATGCACTGATCAAGATGGACAGGGAAGCCTTCACTTACTCAGAAAAACAGGACAGGGGCAATAGAAGGGTGACAGAATGAAAATGACCAGTAGGCTTTGTATCTATGAAGTAGAAGAGCCGGTTGTACACCCCACTAGTACAACATGTGCAGGCACAAGAACTCAGCTCGGGGTCTGAGCACACAGACAACTGAGCAGATTTGTTAGAAAAGAAACCTGCCTTCTCAAACATGTGCTTCACAACCGCTTGAGAACAATACAGGCAACATGTGCATGAGGTGAACAAAGCCAGCCTGCATCTCCCAGCACTCAGAGCCCATACAGAGTAACTCACCTGAGACAAGAGGGACCTGAGAGCCAGGTCCATGACCTGGCTGAGAAGTCTGGCCCTGTCTCAGGCACTGAGCTGGCTGTTAGGTCACTGCAAGGCAGCAGAGGCCACCACATCAAAACAGGGCTCTGACCAGCTCCACAACGTTCTTCTGGGAGTGAATGGAAGGGGTTGGCTGACTTGGGACCTCAACTACATCCTAACAGCACAGATGAGTGCTCCAGTTCACAGACCTCTGGGAAAAGATGCTTAGTTTTTTTCACTTGGATCAAGTGAAATGGCTTGTTTTCCAAATCCCAAAGCATTGCTCAGAATTTATTTCCCAGCAAAATCTAGAACTTTTTCTCTTTTCTAAAAAAGTTTTCAGGAAATGTTTATTATGTATTTATTTATGTTTGGTCACTGACTAAAATGTGGGTATTTTTCCCAGTTTGTTTATAAACACAACATTCTCTTTGTCTCAACGCCCCCACATACACCCTCCTGTCTGGAAGTGAATTTTGCCTCTGCTGCCAGTGGCGTAGGAGGAGCACAGTGCAGCTCCATTTACAGACTTGTCACAGAAACCAACATTAGAACAATACTATGACTGCAACATTAAAAAGATAAAATATAGTGCAACAGTAACATAATTTTCAGTGTCTACTTAATGTTTTCCACAAAGTGGATTCTCCGAATACTGGATGCTACACACCTGAAATGAATGAAAAACATTCACAAGGTCTACAGTTAAGCAGCAACACTTTGGGAAAGGAAAGAAGGTACTTTCTTACACAACTATGGTGGATTTTGATGTGCACTTGGGTCAAATACAGTGAAACTGGAAACTGAACATCCTCTAATGATTTACTACATTGCACCATGCAGTTTCTGCAAGAAATAAAAAGTTCACCCTAAAACACTCTCATGAAAAATTGCTCCATCTTAAGAAAACTTCAGTTTTTCAGATTCTCTGTTTCTTCCTTACGAACAAGTGCTGGCTCTTTTACTCCTCTGGCCAAGTTTGGTAAGCAAAAGGAGTTCTGCTGCCAGAACGCAGCTTCAAATGCTGGGTTTCCTAATGAAGCAGCAACATCAATTTGTGGAGAACACATCAGCATGCAAAGGGCAAAGTTTTATTCAGCATAGCATAGACCCTTCTTTCATTAAAAGGGGAGCAGGTTTCATGCATTCAATTAATAAGCTTATTATTTCCCATGTGTTCCTTTGTGAGGGAGGTATTTTCTTTCTTCAGCAACCTGCATTAACTAAAACTGACTATAAAAGAAATGTTTTCAAACCCAAGCTACAGTCTACAATAAATAATGATCACTTTTCTCTTTTCAAAGTCAAATCTTGGCCTGAAATCTATTTTGCTCCTAGTGTTCCTGTTAAAAAAGATGTTGGTGGTCCAGTTCCAATGCCAATACACACTGTAGCACGGGTAAATCTGATTTCAGCTGCTCCTGCAAAGATTGAACTGCATCTGCAAACGCACCCATTTGTGAGGAAGGAAAAAAAAAGAATTTGAAGGCTTATGATTTAATTCTTCCACAGAAGTCTTTGAGAGCTTGTGTTATAATAAGGCCAGGAGAAAATAAATGCAATTTCCCATCATTTGTCACGTTCACTCTAAGTAAGTTTTGATTTGCTACAACTGAAAACTTTCAAAAGCTGTCATTGTAAGCATGAAAGGCAACACAGACAAAGGATGTTCTCATAGTTACTCTCCTTAGGTGGGTCAAGAACTTAACAGCATTTTTACCCATTTTTGAATGAACAAACCTTTATTTCTTATTTCACAGCTATGAGAAAAGCAAGTTCTTATGAAGAGAAATATCTTTTAGTCCAGCCTATAGATTAGATAACAGATTTAAAAGCAAATCCACAGCCAGATTCTAATTTAGGAAATAAAAGCAACTCTGCTCTATGACATCACAGTGTCAGAACTGCAGAAACCACTGTGGCAGTTTCATCATTTCCCATCCAGAGGAATAAATGGTGAATCTTGACCCTTCCCATCCACCAGAAGACTCTCCTTCAAAGCACTATACATGAAGTCCTACAGAGAAGAACTTTTTAGCTGAGCTGTTCTCTTCTTCAATGATTATTTATCAAACCCTGTAAGTATGGAAATGCCTGCATTTCTGTCAGGAGCCGACTGTAAAAATCCCAATGCCAAACCACGAGTAGGTGAGCAGAACATTCCCAACAGCAGTGACCTGGCACACAGTCCCTCCTCAAAATAAGCACAGCTCTTGTGGCCCACAGAAATTTCCATTTCAATTTCAATTGTAACACTGGGAGAACTGCAGCTAGCAGGAACACACCAGCTGAGCTACCAGCTTGGGGTGGGCATGGCCTCCACCCACAGGATAGCTGAAGCTTTCCATTCTCTCTTCTATTCTGGATTGCAAAAACAGAAACTATTTTTTAAAAGCAGAGATTGCCAGATAGGGAAGTAACCTGAGAAAAGCCTGAACAGGGAACATTTTTGCTTTGCTGAGGATAAAACCTCAGAATCATAGCTAGAACTGCAGCAGGAAAAGACCTTAAAGATCATCTCCCTACCATGGGCAGGAGCACCTTCCACTAGACCAGGTTGCTTAGGCCCCTTTCTAATTGAGCAGAATTGTTTCCTTCAACTTCTGCCCGCTGATTTTCCCCTTAACAGTGATTAAATTTACTGTAACACAACACAAAAGTTACCTTCATTCCGGGATATTTTTCTTCCCTTCCATCATATCTACTTCTCCAATCCCAGTGTGGTAAACCCTGTAACTTCAACAGCAGTTCCACGCATTCACAGCAATGTGTTCTGGATCTGAAAACCCTCACCAAAGCCCGTGGACATGTCAGAAACTCAGCTTCCGCTTGTTTCTCTAAAGCTGCCTCCATTCATATAGAGCTCCAGCACACGGAACAACGGTTCTGCTGTTGGCTAATTCACTTAGCCAAGACCCAGCATTTTTGCTGAGGTGAGGGGAAATAAAACTGGAGCACAGGCAGGTCCTTTTCTCATTGTCTCACCATAACGAAGACATTTGAATTCCTTGTTGTTTTTGTGTATTTACTGTAAAATTCAAAATGCTGTTGACATGAATGCCTAAGAAAGCTTGGAGGGACCTCTACTGACCATATACCAGTTGATCATAAAAATAATGAAATCAAGTTTATTGTGCCATTCAAAACAAGTTGTACTCTCCATTTTATACTAGACAAATACCATTCTTGTTCATTCTTCTCCATTTACTTCTCACTGTTTGTACAATATAATCCCCCCAAAATTTCTCACAACAGACTTATTCAAAAGCATTAATGAATTCCAGGCAGGAAGCTGTTATGGAATCTTTCATTAGATTTTACACTTAGCTGGAGTGGACAATATGTACAGTTAGCAGCCTTGCTCTGACATACCTCTCCTGCAGGCTGTATGAAACAGGCACTATGAAAATCAGTGCCCTGAGAACTGCAGTCAGGAAATATTGTCCATTTGCGTCCAAACCAACTGACAGATACATACTACAATTCATGGTGGGGTCTCCTTCCTTTCAGTTCTCTGGTGCCAGTCACAGATTCTTCAGGAGTATTTGTTCATGGACGAGGAACAAAGGCTCAGCAGAGAAGCCACTAATGGAAGGGCCCAGGGAGGCTGAAGGATGCTCGTACCCAAGGAGAAGGGGCTTCTACAGATGTGGTAAAAAACATGCTGGCACTTGCGGAAGTCTGGGATGTAGCACCACTGCTCTTTTCCCATGATTTAATAGTGAACCTTTCTTTCCGTGGCTGCTTTGCTGGCACACTGCAACCCAGCAATAAATTTATGAGAAATTGTAAATATTTATTTTAAAAGGAAACATGTAGGCATGGCAAAGGCCATGAAATGCTGGACCAGCTCTTCAGCTGGTATAAATTAATGTGGTTCCACCACCTCCAACGCAGCTATGCAGATGTACACTGGGCAAGAAGCTGCTTCTCAAGGTTAAATTTTACTTCAAAGCCTAGGATTTTTATCCTCATAACTGTACTGTTAAGAACATGTTGCTGGCTAATTTTTTTAGGGTATTTTTTCCCCTGAAACTTGCTTTAAATACATTTTTGGCTTGGTTTATGTATTTCTAAAGCTTATACCAAATGTGTTCAAAGTCCTGTGGTCTCATAAAGCTCCACTTCAGCCATGATTAAGCCTTCAGCCAGGCTTTGTCTAGGTAGAAGAGGACAAATTTTTAAATGCCAGATTCAGCCAGCTGAACACTTGTATAATTAAGCAGAAATATGATTCACTGCATACTCATATCTCATCCTATAAACATGCCATGCTGCTTGCTATTTCCTGACAGTCTTTAAGCTATTTGATGGGCACAAACCCAACGTAAATATGTCACTCAGGATTTACTAAAATGAGCCAATCTTTCAAAAGCACGTTTGATTAGAAAAGTGAAAGGCTGCAAACAATATCCCAGGATATGCATACATCTCAGCTGGCCAAAGATGAGTATTTTGTTTGACACTGATGGCTCTTATAAGGGTCACCTTCTGACACAAGGCAGGAGCCTTATGTCTGGGGAATTTCTTGGCATCAATACATTTGGTAAATTGGAGAAAGAAACTGGTGTCATGGAGATTTCATTCACTGAGGTTAACAGAAGAGGTGTATGCTGAGAGAGAAGAAACTGAACGCCTAAATTTAAAAGGTCAAGCCATAGGCTGTGCAACTGCACTGCAACAAAAGGAGTGGCAGCAGAATGCAGCTGCACACTTCACAATGTGTCAGCAAGGGAAAACAAATGTCATTCAGAAATGCCTTAGGAGTATCACATATGGAATCACAGGTTTGGAGAGTCTCAGGACAGAAGACAAAGAACTTAACTACTCCATGCTGTCCAGCAGCAAAATAAGGCATCAGGTGGAGTGCTGTGTCCAGCTCCAACACCCCTCTAAAAGAGACTCACAGACTGGAAAGGGGCCAGCAGAGAGCATCCAGGCACAGAAGAGCTTTATTATATTAAAAACGTTTATCACCTCTGAGAAAAAGGAACCTCTAAGAAAAAGGATGGAGTAGTGAAGATTGCTTAGCCTAGAAGAGAAAAGGCTGAAGGAGACACTTTAAGCCTTCAAATACATGAAGACTGTTATAAACAGGACAAAGATCAAGGAAGATCTTTGTCCTGTTTATTTTTAGCCACACAGAATGGCTTTATGTGTTTATTTTTAATAGCTATTTTTAAGACCAAATGGACACTGGAAGGGATAGAGTTTAAGAGACGGTCAAGTCCCTGCCATGAGACATTTCAGAACAGGCTCGTGAACACCTGTCAGGTGTAGGTGTTTTCTATACAGGCACAGCTGATTTTCCTTCAGAGCTGGAGCACAGAATCCCCATGTTCTTTACAAATGCAATTCTACAAATATATAGTGTAAGCTGCAAGCTTGTTAAAATTTTAAGCAGAGTTCTTCAAACAGAGTTAAAGCCAGGAGCCATATCTGCACTTCAAAGTGATGGCTCAACAGAAGAAAGTACCAGGTTCCTCAGCATATCTTTCAGATTACCTCATGGTCCTTCCTTCGTCTCTTGAATGGTCAAATTCATGATCACTGTACTACATTCAAGGCAAAATAAATCACCCTGAGCATTTGGTAAATACCTTCAATGTATATTATATTTAGAAAACTTGAAAGTGTTACTCCAGCCTCTGCTTTTGGTAGTGCACACAGCAGAACAATAGAAAACACCCACTACTCTTTTAATGGATTTATTGAGACAAATTCTGTACATTTATTTTACATCTGTCAGACTTACAGGGAAAAGCCTTGGTCAGTAAAACCAGAGCATCTCTTGAATGCCAGCACACAGGAGCACAGAGGCAGCACTCTAAACACTAAGCAGAATATGATGCTTGCTTCATGTCTGACCCAAATAAAGCATTGGTACCTTTTTATAGGGTGGGATGACTGAAATTTAAGTAATTATCGTATTTTCATGCTGTTGAGGCAATCACATTTATTTCCCAGTGTAAATTTGAAAGTGTGGGCAAACTCGTTTCATATTTTATGGACTTAGGCATCTTTAAAAATATAAAACCTTTTCCACTTTTGCAAACCTTTAAATGTTAGTGAATTTGGCACAGTCTTATGAAGTCATCATTGCAAAATAAATGTTAGATTCATTCAACACTAGATTTATTTCTTAAGAATTAATTAGATTAATTTCTAAAGAAAGAGAAACCTAAAAACAATACTACCCCCAAGATGGGTACACCCCAAGAACAGGAGTGAAAGCAACTGTTTCAAAAAGTCAAAGAAAGGATATCTTTTCTAAGCCTCCAAGAACACAATTTTCAGTCATGAACAAAGTTAGAGCTACCTAAAAAATTTAAATAAATAAATAAATAAATAAATAAATAAACTTACTGTTATCTGTTGCATGAGCCAACTGGTTCATTCTGTAAAATTACTTCCCATCTTTCTGACATCCATACACTCTTCATCCATCAGCTGTTCATCTAGGGATCTTTCAAACTCAGGAACCTTACTTATTTTGCTAGTCCCAGGTGAATTGTTAAGATCTTTCTGCTGATCCTAGTTTCCAAAACCTTCCTCACTCCACCTCTCCCCCAGGCTTCCCAGCAGCCTCGAAGAGCTGGGCCCAGCACCAGTCCACTAGCACAGCTGAAAACAGGCTCAGTGATGACCTAGCAGTTGGTACCAAAAAGGTCACTGCCTTTTCAGTATCAACTTTAGTGCAAGAGAGTCCTCAGCTGGAAATCCTCAGCCTACAGAGGACAGGGGTTGACACACCAGGCTTAAAATTTCACATTTATGTCCTACCTGTGTGCCACTGGACGCTGCAGTGACTCACTCAGCAGGGAGCACTGGAAAAAAACTAACTTTGGGGGTTTGTATGAACTGAACACTGACCCTGAAGTGTTCAAGCACCTGACCACTTCAGGACTAGCCAGTCTTGGATTAGTAAAAGATGTAATTCAAAATATAAGACTTATTGTAACAACAGACTCACAGGACAGTGGCTGGTTTGGGTTGGAAGGGATCTGAAAGCTCATCCAGTTCCAACCTCCCTGCCATCGTCAGGGACACCTCCCACTAGCCCAGGTTGCTCCAAGCCCCATCCAGACTGGCCTTGAACACTTCCAGGGATGAGGCAACTGCAGCAAAACTGGTGCCAGGGCCTCACCACCCCCGCAGTAAAAAATTTCTTCCTAAAATCTAATCTAAACCCACCCTCTGTCAGTTTAAAGTCATTCCCCCACGTCCTGTCACAAGCTGCCCTTGTCAAACAGCCCATTGTGAAAAGAGTCTGTTCAGCCATCCCAGTGACCTTCTGCCAGCACTAGGTCAGCTGGCTCCAGGCCACAGGAATTGCATCCAATATCCCAGCTCCCTGCTGCAACTATCCTGATAACTACCCCTGCACCTGAAGCCATAAAAAGCCTTCTCTTTCCCGTTCAGGCTGAATGCTTCTATAAATGGGTAGAAAGAAATTTTACATGCTCTAAGACAAATTTCTGTCGTGCTTTGTAAGTCTCAGAGCTCTTAATTCACCACTTCTGGGTTTTGTAGTTCTTACACTATTACTAGGCACAAAGGCAAAAGCCTCGGTTTTGTCCCTCTTTACAATTATTAATATATTTGGAGTGGAAAAACTCTATGAGGTTAAACAGAACGTTTCCAGCAAGGTAGTTTGTGCAATGCCACTTGGTTATCCTTTACTTGGTACAGGAGCCAGATCAAATCATTCAGAATATTTCATCAAACATTTCATCTCATTTTACATGAAGTTACAAAAGAAGATCTGTCCTCCATTTTAATGTGCTTTAATGAAAGATTTTTCATTCAAGAAAACTTTCCAGATCATTTATGTTGATCCTAAAGACAAAAGGGCTCACTACATTTCTGAGCCAAAACTGGAACCTCTGTAGGAACACCAGCTCTGGGCAAATATTAGATTTTGACTCATTATGTCTGATTTAATCTCTTCCAATGGCTAAACACTCTCATTCTTAACATTTCTATCCAATCTGTGGTCTTAATTAGGCTAATATCAAATTCCTGAGAAATGGATACCCACACACTATCTACTGAGATAAGGAGGAATTGTTATTATTATAAATGTCACTACAGGTATCTTGTAGGTAGTAAGGGAAGCTTATAACCTTTCTCTTAGACAAAGAACATAAATGAACCCTTTAAGCACCAAACTGCAAAGGAGATTTTCCAAAGCTCTGTTTATGCAGAGTTCTCTCTGTTTCAAAGCCATTTGAATACTACTGAATATCGTAACCTTCAAGACATTACCCACAAGAGCTCTCAATTTTGATCTCCTTATGCACATTTCTCACCTTGCTCCACATGAAGATGAGAGTTTTTCCTCGCAGTTGCTAAAGTAGCCTTTTTAAATTGAACCTGAGGGCTTAATCCAAACCTGAGACATAATCCAAATCTGCCATTTTTAAATGACCTTAAGCAATGCTGAGTTCAAGACAAACTCAGTATCACACAGAACCAAGCCATAGAGTGTATTGTCATGCATTTTTATATCATTACAGGATTGAATATGAAACATTTTTTACCATCAAGTGTAGAAATTCCAATGGCACATTTACAAATTTAGGATTTTCTACTCTCTTGCAAGAGGGCATTTAGAGAAATAAACATGGATTTCCTAGAAAAGCTGCCATGAAGACACTGATTTAACTCTGAGGAGTCTTTCCCGCTAAAGCTCTGACAAGATCTGACATGGACTCTCGAACTGTGCCCTTGAACTTGATGCCCTGCTCTCCTGAACCTGATAAATATAACTGCCTACATATAGAGTGCACACATTTTTGGCACTCATGTGGCATGTGTAACCATACACCAGTTTGCTCACTGGCGTGGGGGTGACATTTCCTTGCTAACATTCTACTGATGGTAGTCAGCCCTATTTTGATAATGTGAAGTTAAAAAGTTAAGAGGAAAGGAATTCCTTAACTGCCCTTCAAAATGCCTTAATATCTCTTCCTATTTAAGTAGTTTACACTTTAGAAAAAAATTACAGGGAAATAATATTTATAGGTATCAAAATGTGGTAACAGTCACAAGAACCCTCTGGAGATGTTCCTTCCAACCTTCACCTGAAAGCAGGAGACAGGGATAGCTTGGATAACCTGAGATGAGGTTATCCAGAGCCCTGTCAAGGCAAGTCCTAAATATCTCCAAGCAAGTGAAACCCGATCTCTTCTCTGGACAAACTTTTCCAATGTTTTATTCTTCTCATAGTGAAGAATTCTATTCCTATTTCCAGACTTTAGGATTTCCCCTAAAGGAATGTGTGTCCCTTGAACTGTCATCACACATCCTTGTGAACATAGTGACTCCCCTTTATGTATTAAGAGACAATTATTAAATACACACAGTGTTCCAAGATAAAAGGGTTTACTCAAAATTTGAAAGACATAAAATAAAAGGAGCAGGAGAGGAACACACACTTTTCTTACTCTCCTGTCCATATGGACACCACTATTAAAACGTCATTTATTTCACCTCACTGTCTGAATCTGTATGCACGTATTCTTGGTTTTTTTCCTTTTTCTGATGCTATCTAAGAGAAACCTGCCTTCTTTATAAATCTGAGTAATGAACATTTCCTTTGATCTCAAGCAGTAATGGGCGAAGTCTGGTAATACTCTTTTTCCTACTGATATTTTACCTAACATCCAATCCAAAGGAAAAGTGTAATTTTTCCCACAGATGTCTACTGCCCTCTGTAGGATTATTTTAAATAAAATATTAGGAACAAAATAGAAGAAGAAATAAAAAGAAAGCCTGTCACAATACCATAGCACATCATCAACATGGTGGAGGTGGCTTAATAAGTTGATGTCTCTTAGAGCTTCATAACATCATTGATTTTATAGACTGGACACAAGTAACACGCAGAATAATCCCAGACAACACTATCAGACTTTTGAGACTGCAAAATGCAAACTGAGTGCCTGAAGAACAGTGAAGATACATGTGAGGTACAGTGAAGGTACATGGAGGTGTTCAGAGCTAGTCAAAAATTCCCTCCATTTTGCAGAACTGCAGGCTGCTTTCAGAGCATGTCCCAAGAGACTCTCCACTGTGTGCAAGCAAAACTGACATAAACTCACAAGAAAACCTACTCTACCAAAGTCTTTATTGAAGTTGTGTGTTTCAATATATTTAAGTTTCATTCTTGATACTACCTAGGACGCAGTTCTGCTCCTCCTTGCCACAGACAAAAAGTAGATTTACGTCTTCTAAATTGCATATGCAAATCAAATTTTGGCCATATTTTATCTGGTGATCCTGTCAGACAGTTAGAAGGACAAAGTAATGTGGAGCCTCAAGGTAACTACTAACTGCACACAGGCATAGAAATGCAATGTTCATTTGCCTCTCTATGTTCCTTACGAAAGTTTTTGAAAATTTAGATGAGGAGTGACTGTGGGAAGTGTCTGATGCCTTCCACGCCATAGAAGACCTGTGGTGTTTAAGGATATTAAAGGACAAGGAAGTAAGCCAAAGCTCCTCCTACATAAGCATGGGCTAAGTAATTCTTACAATTCAGAAGAGAACTACAAGGCTCCATTTGTATGAAGGGATTAGAATGACATAAAAAACCCCAAAACCCAGAAGCCTAAGTGCTTATTTCTCCACAAAACAAAAATGCAATGAAGATTTTTTTAAAAAAAGCCTGCAACACCAAAATACCTTGTCTGGAATGCAACCAAAATTATAAATGGCTAATCATTGTGACAATAAATAATAATAACAAAAAATACTGCTGCATGTTATCATTTTATGATGTGAGGAATGAGGGTCCTGAAATTCCTGTGAGTTTAGGTGAATTCCCTACAAAAGGGGAAATTGGCATATAAACAGATGCTTTAACTCCAGAAAGCAGGTTAAAGCTATCAGGCCCTAACCTCAAAGAAGGTGCCCACAGGACTGAACCAGGTGTCTGAGTGATCCTTACTAGAGAACAGTTCTCTCTTCTCTGTGTATTGAAAGTGGTGTCAACCAGCATGTGGAGACTGAGAGAAGAAAAAAAAAAATACTGACAAGACAAGGTCAGCTGTGGGGAATAGAAGATTTGCATCTCTTTACACGTTCGTTTGCTTAGAGCATGTGTGCACCTCACATCAAACACATGCATCCATCCAAGAACCTCTTATTTTTCTGCAGTGGTGCATTGTTTTTGATATTACACAAATCCTTTCCCCAAGTTTTCCAGAAAATCACTGGTCTCATGAGTAACTGATTTATAGAATCTTCTGAAAAATCTAGGTTATTTTTTTCTCAGTAGCTGGCTGCTCTTCCATGCTCCATTTGCTGTCCTTTTCCTTTCTGATGCATTCTGTTTCAATTAATGCACTTTCATCGCCACAAGACACAGACGGCTGACTAACAAGACAATTTGCATTCGGAGGGAAAGGCCACAGATTAATAAAGGCTAAAAATTACAACCCACCTTTTGTAAGAAATGATTCAAACATTCAAACACTGAAGGCCAACTTCTATCACAGTGACCAACCATGGCAAAAGAGGCTGATTTTTATTTGTCCTGTTTCCTTCCTCAAAAACACACAACGGAGCATGGACTGGTAAAGAGATGAAAACTTACCAAGCCTGGCACACAGCACAGTCATGTAAGTCTCGTTTTCTTAGGCAAAACACAGGATATGGGTCAGAAAACCAGAATTGTCTTAGCACTTTGACAATAAACTTTGCCTGGCAATGTTACAATGAACTTCAAAATAAGCCAAAAATTTGTCAGACCAATTGCTTTTGTTTCTCATGGATGCAAACCAACTTTGTGTCATGATTATACTTTTAAGAAAAGTTCAAGTTCAGCTTTATATAAGCCTTTTTTTTTTTTTTAAGACCATAATTTATGACTGGAAATTTTGACCAGAGCAAAATTCTGAGTAGTTAATGCAACTTATGTAGATTGTCAGCCTAAGAACCAGCCTTGTTTCCTTTAATCATTTGTAATATTTGTAGGAAGCAGTTCATCTCATGTGCTTCTTCAGCAATCAGTTTATCTTTCTCAGGAGATGAATTACAGTGAGGAATGAGGTTTCCCAGAACTGACTGTCTAAAAGCAGTTGATATTTAAGTTAGTTGACAAATTACTGTTATTTCTCTGTATGCATAAGGACTTTTTTCTTTCTTTTTCTTTTGTGAAGACTAAAACTACTTTCCTTATTTAGTAATCTTGGTAAACTGAGACAAAGCTAAAAGAGATGCTCCTTCATGCAGTCCTCTAAACATCACACATCCCATATAGAGTAGGGATCATCCAGCCAACCAACCCATGCTGCAGGACAAGACAAATCCCACCCCACCTCTCCTCAGTCCAGTGCTTATGGGACATGAGCAGAATATTCACAAGAAGGACGAAGAAGGAGACTGGGGAGATACTGCACAGGAAAACAAAGTTTCTGGTGCTCACACTAAAACCTGTTAGCTTGTTCTTTGAACAGAAAGCCAGACCTAATTCAGATTTAGAGACAACATGCTGATGTTACAGTTAAATCATTACTGTTTACACATTGCATCTTCTAAAAGAGTATGCATGGATTTTTACCAAGGTAGAATATTGTTTACCTATTAGATTATTATGCGACTACATTAATCTGAAATATAATTATAATAATTATATTATACAGAAGTGAATTTTACTTTTCTTTTTTTATACAAAATCTCATCAGGGTGTTTCAGAATGGCCCTGGAGGATGCTGAGGATCCTCCACTGCCACCATAACTTTTTTGGGGGTAACATTCCAAAAGCTGCTGACATGCAGTCCTAAGACTGATTTCTAGAGAAGAAGACCAGAATTTCTGGGAAAGAATGAGAACCACGGAGAAGCTGAGCCAGACTAGTGCTTCTCCCTGGAGGAAAATGCTCATTACAGTTATCAGAACTTCTGTATGGCCAGAGAGGAGACTTGAGCCTCCTGAAGGCTGTGCTTGTCAGGGCACTGCAAGGTGCCTGTGCTGAAGGGCAGTGCTGGCCCCTCCTTGGCAGCAGAATGACTCTGGGGGTGCAGAATCTGCCACCAGCCCACACGATAATTTGACTGTGTCAGGCTGGAGAGACGCGCTCAACTCTCACCAGCCACAGCCCCCAAGCCCCACTCAGAGCCACAAACCCAAGCAGATGAATGCTGTCAGATTGCTAAACTGGTGAACGGACACAAAGTCAGGAAATGTCATTCAAAAAAGCTCGGCTTCACACACAGCCTGGCTCTGAGTGCTCCTGATGCACTGCCACAGACATCATCGCACTGCAACGTCTGTGAAGCATAACATGTTCCTGCCTTCAAACACACCACCAGATGAGTCCTGAAATTAGACTAAAATTGTGTCATTTTGTATCTTACAGGATCTTCCACAACAGTGATGGAAATTAAAGCAAATGGTACTATTTATTGTGTAAAAACTTTGCAGAAATCTTTAGTGGTCATTTTTCATTCTTGTCAAACTATTCATCCAAATGCCATCTTTTATGATTAATTCATTCCCCCTTATCTGCGTTTGAAGCAAAATGAAAAAACACGGTCCACCAGTGCCAGGACTTTTTAAAGTTATTTTTTTGGATGTACCTTCAGGCTAGCAAGTCGCAACTTCAGATATATTAAAGGAGGGCTACACTTTTCTCAAGAAGAGACAGCTGGCTTTTGGACTGCAGATGCCACGTTCACAACACACAACTTCGAGACAGCCTTACGACCTCCGGAGATTAACAGAAAATCCCATTTTCTCCAAAGCAAGCCACTATTGAGGAAACCCAAGATTATCGAGTGCTTACCTTTGTCATTGCTGCTTGTTGGGGTTGGAGGGAGAAGTCCAGGCTTGGATTTGTCGTAGTTGTTAAAGCTCTGGCTGCGTCGGTTGTTGGCACTGATAGAACCACGAGCTTTAGCCTCACTGCCCGCAGCGGACACCCTCGTGGTGGGACCTGGAAGTCTGGTGGAAGAATTTACAGCATGCTTAATTAAACACAGGTTAAAAAAAAAGCACTCTGGGGCAAGAAACTATGGGATACCATGCATAAGCTGAAAATAAAAAGGATCAACAGCACAAGTATAGGTTCATGAGGGTCTTTCTAGTCTGAATTGTTTTACACCAAAAAAAAAAGCCCTGAGGCAAAACTACCAGTCACCTGCCATAAACCTGGTGATTCAGAAATAGTTGCAGGTCAATTCAGTGGAGCAATACCACCAGCAAAAGTGGGCACCACTGTTCTTCAACCAGATTGCTGGACAGTTCATCACATGCTGGCCACATAAGGGCTACCCTCATTTCAAAAATAACAATGAGATGGAACTTGGCTGCCTTTTCCCTCATAGAGAAGCACGTAACATCTCTGCCCTGACAGCTACAAAGCTCAGCAGCCAAGCCTAGCAAAACTTTAACTTGGTTCAATTATCTGAGCCTATATAAATCACTCAAAGCTTCAATGCCCTCTCCTAGAGTAACCACATTATCAGAGAGCTGGTATAAGCCTCTGGTTGAAACTGGGCATCTGTCTCTTCCAGCATTTTCTTACCATAGCCTGTATTTACCAGATTTAGCTGATTAACTAGGAGAAAAAAATGTAGTTATTCTGGTGTAAGTTAGATAAGCCTTTATGCTTTTCAGGTAAAAAGGAAGGTGGAAGACTTCTCTAAAAAGCCCTACAGAATCAGGAAAGCCACTGGCACCACATCTCAGAACACTTCAAAATCAACATTCACACACAAAATCTTTTTAAAGCTTCTTTATATAAAATACAAAGATTTATTTATAATAACTTCTGTCAATAATAAGGTAAAAGGAAGAAGTCCCAGTCATCAGAGAGAGTGGGGATGCAACTGACCAAATCCCCATTGTGGCTCTGAGAGAAGGAAGAGAAGCCAGGAAGAAACCTGGCAGGGCTCCCTAAATAAACAGATTTATCCAAAACTAGTGAAGAAATAGAAAATATGAAAAGAAACATGAACAAAAAGCCAAAATGTCAGCAGCTGCATGCACATGCTTTCAAAGCTCAAAAGAGTCTAAGACATGAGGGCATCATTCAAATACAAATCCAAAAATTAATTTACAAGCTCAAACCACCACAGATACAGCACAGCACATCATGGTTCTGAGGTTGACTTTTAGATCAGTCTCTCAAATTATCCAGCTTTTTCCAGCACTGGGGGGTGCTAAAAAGTTGTCCATACTCATCATTGCAGCAAAGGACCCATGAGAAAACCCCAGAGGCTTCATCAACTGTAGAGGAGACCACAGGGAAAGAAGCTGAGGGAGGCAGCCAGTGACAAATGAAACTTTTTGAGAAAGTCACTAAGACAAGGAAGTTCATGGAAAGTTCATTTTGTTTGACAGAAAACGAGCTACATTTTCTACCAGGTACCTCAGCCCAAAGTTTCCTCCCAGTTTTGAAACACTGAGTACGGGGCACCCATCCCAGGATGGCTACAAGTATGGGAGGGGAGCTTTCCAGCAGCAGGGAAGGGACAATCTTCCTGTACTGATGGACAAGGAAAGGCTCCCCACACATATCCACGCGGGTTTTGCAAAGCGGTCACATTTTAAAGTAAACAAAGCTCCTCAAACCATGTGACCACTTAAGAAGTGACAAGTTTTCCATCTGAGTCAGTACTGTCATTGCCAATAAAAACATTCCAAGAATAAAAAGCCTACGTGCTAAAAGCACTCTTGAAGATATCCTTTCTCTTAAGACTTTTTTTTTTCCCCAGTGTAGTTTAACTAACTGATTTGAAGCCCCTGCTTTTGCTATCAGGTCAAGATACTTCACAGCAGTGCCTGTGAAATCTAAGTAAAAAATCAGGTTCAGGGAGGGTTCTGGGTTCTGGATGTTTAGAGGAAGGTACTGAGCTTGGAGAACACTCTCTTTTACTGCTCCTCAGCACCTCTGTTAAGCAAATATGGCTCTGTCAAGCCATAATTATGATCAAGGAAGAATATGAAAAGGAAACGTGGAACTTTTTAACAGGGATTATTTTGCAGAGATTCACTGTTAGCATGTACAAAATAAATCTAAATTATACAGCAGAAAAAAACAATCTATGCAAACCAAATAAAGATCATAAGCTATAGTTCACAAGCTTAGCAAAAACGGTATTGTATAATTTACCGATGTTAAACTATATTCTAGTCAAGTATTTAAATATAATAGTAAAATAACAAGGTTATTAACTAGATTAATAACCACAGCAACCATTAAGATCACTGAGATGGATAGATGAGTGGCATGCAAGTCATGCTGGGATCCAGGGAACAAAAGGGACTGCAGTATCTATGGTTCACTTCCAGGGAGATTACAGGTGCTGAGCGTGGGAGCACTGGGGAGAGCAGGGGCTCTAATAAGCAAGAACCACACTGGATGATCTTTAAGGTCACTTCCAACCCAAAACATTCTATGATTCTATGATTTCAATAATGCAGATCAAAATGTAATTAATGCAGTGGGGCAAGAACTCCCAGAACCATGTTTTGTTCTCATAAGCAAAAGCTCCTAAGAACAAGAAAATCAAATTATTTTCTTGAGGTCCAAAATGCATTCCACACCTCAAAAAAAAAGAAAAAGAAAGGAGAAAAAAATTAAATCCATCTAAACCTTTCCCATTTCAGCCATTTGTAAAAGCCTAGTTACAAACTGTTTTTGACAGGAACCCTAAACATGCAGCCAGAAATATTGAAAAAGGATTATTCATGCTTTGCGGAAGATGAAGAAATGCTAACCTAGAAGACCTTTTCTGACCAAGAGTGAATCGGATGATTTTGCTTTGAGATGAGTCCCTGGGAGATGCACTGTGACAAGAAAGAAAAAGCGGAAGAAAACATTGAACAAAGAAATTTCTTTTTTTTTTTTAAGCCACTGAACTTAGTAACTAGTTTTAGGGAGAAAAGGGGTTTTTATGTATTTCACAGGAATATAAAGCTTCTTGCCCAAGTATGACTTCAGGTCAAAACCACTACAGTCTGAAATGAATTAATTTTTACAGAGTAATGAACATTCAAATCTGCATGCAACCCCCAACCCTATCTGCATGCAACCCCCAACCCTATTGCTCCTTTCTCACTTCTTCGTTATACATATTTTCTGTAGAATCGGTGCAATTTGGTTTTAGTACATATTAAGAAAACATGACATTGAAGATCTTCAGGATATACATATTTTTCAATTATCGAAACCCAGCCCAATCTACACAATGGACTGAAAATAGCAAAACAGTGTTCAGCATCTCTGCATGTTTGACAGAAAAGTTGCAGAAATCTCTTCAAACGCATCTTTACTTTACAGTAATTATTTCCTGTATATATATGCTGTAGGAACAGTGTGTTTTCCAATTATACAAAACTATTGTTTACACCCAAACCAGCATAATTTGTGAAGAAAGACATAAAAGCCAAACCCAAATAACCTCTGAGTAGTCTCACTTGAAAGGCTTCAGTTAAACTGTTTATATCCCTCATAAGGCAGCCCTTAAGCCAGCATTCACCTCAAGGTGTGTTAACACAAACAAGCCTCAGTGTGAGATACATAAAAACAAAAAGCCTTCACAGTTTAGCAATTGTGCAAATATTATTTCTGGTTTTAATTCTGCTTCTTATCCCCACTAAACCCTCCCTGTTTCAGCAGTGCAAGGGTCAGACCAGGAGAAGGTTGCACACGCATTCACTGTGGTACTGCCTCAGTAAACTGCTTTTATTCCAACCTGGGCACAGCACCCCTAGTAGTAAAGACATTCGAGGAACAAAACCCCTCTGTATTCATCTGTACTCTGATCTAGGAGTGCCAACAAACACCTACTAAGAAAATTATTTTTCATGTAAAGCAGCAGTGTATTATTTTTGACCAAAAAGCCTAGATTTGATTTTGATTGCCACCAGGTATTATGAGCTCTATTTCTTTTACTGTCAGAGTAACCCTTCCCCACAGTGGAAGGTAACCCTTCCATTTCTTAGTGAGGACTGAAACTCTTGTAAATCTGAGAACTGAAGTTGGTTTTCATATGCCTAGAATGTATGTTTTCTAAGGGAAACAGTGTGCATGCTTTGCGAGTTGAGAGAAGCAAAAGGACTGAGAAAAACATCCTGTGGTTACTTGGTCCAGCAAGGATGTTACACCCATTGGGCTGCAGATTTCCAGCATTGAGAAGGTATTTAAATACAGGTGTTTTGATTTCCAAAGGCTTGAAGTCAATTGCAACCTAGCATTCCATTCCCAACACACTTTATTCTAGAGCAGAAGTTAAGAAAGGAGTTTCTTTGGCTTTTTAAGACTTGCAATGACAAGGGAAAAAACAAACAAACAAACAAACAAACAAATAATGAATAAAAAGCTCCCAACTTCAAGGAGATTTCCCCACCTGGACTGCATTTCTGGTTGTGCTTTGAACTGATGCTGCAGAGCCTGTGGGGGCTGTTGGCACGGAGTCTGGGGCAGAGCTGGCACCTGCTGCTGAGGGACCCCCAGCTGGCCCTGGGATGGGGGCCCTGCTTGCTGGGATGAGTGGTGCTGGGGCTGCTGCTGCTGCTGCTGCTTGTATCGAGACAGGCTGAAGAAGAGGCCCAGGATGGCCTTTAGATTCCCATTCCTGATTTCTGCAAGGCAAAGTTGAGAAGTCACTTGTCAGCCATCAGTGGGTGTTTTCTCTCAGCCGCTGCATCCCCAGAACGCTGTCTGAACTGAGCTCCTCTGGGACATCCTTTAGGGTAAGTTTCTTTCTGCAAATCTAATTGGCATTACAGTTGATTGCCAGTGAGCACCAATGACAAATAAATAACTAATCTCTCCCCTGTGGTGACTGAGCAATATCTCACATTTCTACTGCAGTCTGTGTTAATGCCAGTGCGCTTAAAAAGCAAGTCCCTTTAAATCTTTCCTTTAAACTAATGCAGCTAAAAACCCCAAAGAGAACCCCCACAACAACAATTGTATTAACATTACAGCACACTGTAAGTGATTTCTCAGACCGAAACTTGCACAAGGAGGAAACTACTCAGTTCTCACACATATTTCTGGAATATCAGAATAATTGTTTCCACTAAGAAAATTTGATGCAAGTTTTGCACTAGAAAATATGGTTATTGGGTGACATAGCTGTATTCAGATAGTTACCAGCTTTGATGCTATCACAGGCTGATAAGCAATGGGTACCCAAGGCACCTAAAGACAGCTTGACAATCAATGTATAAACTTTCCAATTCCTAAATGTCATCCTGCTCTTCTGTGCAATATCAAATGCAAAAATGTAAAAGCAAACAGGAATACAAAGATGAAGAGGTGTATCAGACCGTGAACTTTACCATTGTATTATAATTAATATGCAAGAGGACAAATTCTTCCTCGCAGACAACCTTAATGTGCTGACTTAATTATTTAGCATGTTTAATTTCCTAAATTTAAAAAGCTAATTTAAAAGCTACATCAAACAGCTGAACTTTTGCCTCTGTGATGTACAGATCACTTGAACTAGAAGCTGACCGTCACCCTGTGAGAAAGAAAGAAGAAAAGGACATGTGCCAAGACAGTGGCCAAGTGCAAAGGCAAAAACCAGAATTTTCGTTTGTTTCCAGTTCCAGCTGAAAGGTTGCTCTGAGTTTGTGATGGGCCCCACTCCATCCTTTACTCCCTCTTCCAGCCACATTTCTGCTCACACTGCCCATCTCTGCTGTATAAACAAGCTTCTGCTCCTAACACTAAGCATTTTACCCAGCAGATCTGAGGCTCCAGGTTTAAAACCATTGTTTCCCATCCTGTACCAGTTTCCAGCTTTGGCCTCCTTGTCTCCCTGCACCTCAGTCTTCCCTTCACAGCCACTAATATAATTTACCTTCTTTCTGAAATTTGTCTCAGCCCATGCCCAAGTGTTTAGAGAATATTAGCCCCTCTCTAAGTGCTTCCGGTCATCACCCAGACCCAGGATATTCCTTTCACACTTTCTGATTCAGTTTCCCTAGCCATTTTTTCCTCCCTGCAGCCTGGCCCCTCCATCAGTGCTCTCTCCCACCACCGACCCCCCATTCCCAAGGATTATCATTCCCAAGGCCTTTCAGCAGCCATTTTCAGTCTTCCTTTGTTTTCTTGGCCAATTTTAGTCTCTTCCTGAACTGTGGGGTCCCAAAAAATCCTGCCTGCTTCCCCCTTTTCCCAGCCCACTCCTGCTCCCACCATACAGCGCCATGCAGAAACCCAGCCTTCTCTCATTGTACCAGGCAGGTTCCTTCTCTAATCTGCAGGTTCTCTTCAGTAATCTGTGTTTAGCTTGGGAGGACAGGGATGGAAGTAGAACAGACACAAAATACAGCAGAACACAGCAGAAAGGATTTCCTTATCTCCAGTAAAGAACTCAAATTACTCATAGGATCTGTAAGGAGAGTAGCATTTAATCACAGGTTGAAGCATAACTAAACAGATCCAGAGGCACTGGGAAGCTTAACTGCACAAATACCGGCCAGAAGATAAAAGAAATTACCATGGGCCTGCTTGTTTAAATGTAGCAAAGCTATATGCAACTGGAAACTGATTTCTATGTGAAGTGAGAGGCAATTATAACAATAACCCACCTATGCACCTGTTGCTTTCTATGGCTGCCTGTTTTCTGCTGTATTTATCAGAAGAGAAACCTGCTTTTGACCAACTAGTCAAAAGAACAACACTTTTAATGAGTTAAAGCAGTCTCTTTCCCTCTGGATTTGAAACAAAATATTTTAAATTGGACTTTCAGAGGTACCTCTGTTTCTTTTATCTTAAAAACTGAGGTAATTCTGGCAGTTCTACCTTGCACTTTGTACAAAAGGAGTATTTCAAAGAGTACTTCAGCCTCCCTCCACTCTGCATATCAGCAGAGTCTCAAATGCTTCCTGCTTCAAGTTCTCTCCAGCCCATGGTCAGCTTCAGTATCATATTGACTTAAATAAGGACAAGGATGTCAGCCACCCATCCTACATGTGGAGTCAAAAATTACTATCCTGGATACTGGAAACAAACACTCCAGACACTTGAGAGGAAACTGGAATTTGGTTTTCCCAGGAAACCCCACAAATCCACTCTTTGGAGATTTCCATCCCGGGATATCCCTGCTGGTGCTTGTTTCCTCTACATCACTGTTCCATGATGTGTTCAGCTGATCATTATCCAACTCATCTTTTTCCCAAAAGATGTGGAACTGCTTATCTGTGATACCAATTAGAGTTTCTACTGCACATTTATGTCCTCCAACATCTTCGATATCTTGAGAGCAAGGAGATATGGTGTGAAGCAGAGCAAGCTTTGCTGGGCAGCTGCAATTCCTAAAACAAGTCTAAGAGCAGGGCTGTGGAAAGACAGTTCAAAGAATGAACAATAAAAAATTGCAGCAAGAAGTGAAAAGAGGTCTCCAGCTCTCTGTAGTTTTCTTTAGTAACTACAAATGAAGATTTTAGATTTTTAAGAATCTTTGATAAGGAGATGCCTTTTTGCCTCCACATTTCTGGGGAAGGGAAGCCTCTGGCACAGCACAGTCATCATCAGTGATTGCAGATCCTCAGCACCTCCACTGCATAAATCCATCAAAATAGACTCTCTGTGATTGGCATGCACACATCAAAGCAGGATTTTTCAACACTAGACGGATATGACACATGCAGTCCCAAATTATTTCAACATTTAGGAGTCATCCCAATTCCAGTTCTGAATCATTAACTTCCCTCCACACTGAAGCTGCCCTATTGAAAAATACGTGCTCTTAACAAACCCAGGAGACTTCAGTGATTATTCCCGTTTGGAAGCAATCACAGCCTTTTCCTTCCTCCTACATGAGGATCTGCCAGTGAAGTAAATAAAGATATTTGCAGTTGACCTAGCAGGTCTTGGCAAGTTGCACAGAAACACTGGCTTGTTTGGTAACAACATTCTTCACTTTAAATGATTCTGTGTTCCTTAACACAGTGCCGGAGCAACTAGAAAGAGAAATTTACTTTCCGGTTGCATTCAAGTCCTTTAACTTGTCTTATAAAAATATATTCATTCATTCCCTCCCCCTCTCTAGTTGTCACTTTCTTCCTTCAGTGTTAGTGGTGGAGCCAGTAAATGCTCTCATTTATATGCTGGCCCCTTCTTAGCTTCCGTGTGATTTAATACACTAATTCCTGGATAGTGCAAAAGAAAGGCAGAAATGCCAAATCAGCGAAGCCATGGGAAGCACATGTATCCTGCTGGGCCTGACTTGTGACTTGGCAGGACAGCCACGAGCATTAATCATGCTGTCCCTTCCTCAGCATGAGCAACACCGCGCTGCCAACTTTGTACACCCGTGCAGTTTTCTCATCACTGAACTGCTGTTTCACATAGGTTTTACCTTCATCGAGACAGGTAAATAATGTGAAATGTATTTTTACAATATGTCCATGCTAAGGTCAAAATTGGCTTTCACAACTGACTCAGCTGCATTTTCTTTTTAATCATTTCCTGGCAAACAAATTTTCTGCTGTTTGAAGTTTTAGCTCACGCTTTCTTTTCTTGACATGAGAATCCTTCTGATTATAACTGAGCAACTGAGGCATATAATGCTGGCAGCAGTCAGGTGGAGTGTAGTAAAGCTTCTCTTTAGAGGAAAATATCTGTTATTGCTGTTCCGGAAATAATCAGCCTAAGAATAATCCAGCCTAAGAATACATCTAACATTCAGCCTCCTCTTCTGCTAGCTGTGGAGCATTCAGGTTAGAACAATGCATACTAAATATCTGCTGTTTTGCTGCAGCCTCCTCCTCCAAATTAAGTTTGCGAAGAGACTCAGTCATCAAACCTAACTTTGAAGTCTCACCTGATGCCACACATTCAATTATTTGTTCTGTAAAGCACTGATGGAGATGTCACATTATATATTCAGCTACTGAACCCAACTGCTTTTCCAGCATATTTAAATGAAAGTCCAAGTGAAAGCTGGTGCTGAGAATGACAGAGATCTGTTTGATCTCTTAATAAGATAATAACTAAACAGCTTCTGTGCCAACAGGTACCATACATGCTCGCATAAAGGCACAGAGTAAACCTAGTTTGGTTTCAGAAAAATTCTGTTGCCCTTCAAAAGCAGAGCGATTAATTAGAGGTCAAAATGTCTTTTTTTTTTTTTTTTGGCTCAAAACATTTGGATTTGATTGTTTTGTGCACATGGAAACAAGAAAAATCTTTAAAATGAGAAGAAAGCAGGATGGTTCTTCAGCTAAGAGAATAACTGAAGAACAAAGAAAAATTTTTCTCTGAAAAGGCAAATAACTGACAGCACTACACTTATATCTGTAAAATATACACTGATCAATGTGCAAATGACAGAACTGAGATAAGAATTTTTTGGTTTTTAAACAGAAAGTAGTAAAGAAGTGACTACAGAAAGTAGTAAAGAATTCTAATTTGGTCTCACTGATTATTTTTACAAGTCAGCTGTGTAGAAATTAGATACGTATTTTAACTACCTTTTACACTGAGATGGGGAAAAAAAGAATTAAAGATTGTCATAAGTTTAAATGTTCCAGTTGCAATCACAAGTAGCAACTCAGGTTCCTCATTTAACATGAAATCTTAAACAACCAATGGACTCACCTTCTGCTGACAGCCCCTGGATGTTAATCCCCTTAGCAGCCAAGAAACTCAGGCAGGCATCTATGTTTTCAATCTGTTCAAGAACAAACAAAACAGAAAAAAAGGAGACACAAAAAGAAAATGCATTGTAATAATTATTTACTTCCATCTACCACCACCCTTGAGTGCACCCAGTCTCTGCAACCCATAAAAAGTCCCTTTGCTGGTGATGTGGAAACCACAGCACGAAACCCTCTCAGTTACTGAGGTCCTAAACGGATTATTCCACTGATTATAAACTGATTATTCCACCGGTCAGGGCTTTCTGCCATTTGCATTTGCATGAAGCAGGTTAGCTCAATCCCCAGCCACAACAGGCCATCGCTGCATTTCTTACGAGAGGGCCGAGGATGTTCTGTGCTGGGATCCGTAACCTGCATCAACTGCAACAAACATGAAACTGAAAATACACACTGAGGCCATTTGTTTGACACGGCAGATTGCCACTTGCCCCGAAGCTGACAGCTGGCAAAAGTTTCCAGCCACACCAAGAGCTGGATATAGAAGGTGTAACTGGAAACGCCAGCCAGAATCCGAAGCGCGTTCCCCGACGGCATTCCCCACAGGTTGGGAACTCCAGGCTGAGGGGCATGCCCTGCCCCTCACAGAGATGGGACAGTGGGAACAACTTCCATGGGATAAAACTAGGTTTCACCCAGTAGGGACTTGTGCGCAACAGGCCAGGCTGTCAGCTACTATGCACAGCTCAGGTTGCTATACACAGACTGGACTCAAACCCTACCTAAGTGTTGCATTTTATCTTCTTTTTTCCAGGGTCAGGATTAAACTCTCAAGACAGTGCTTCTTGTTCGGACTCAGGTGTTTATAATTCTTATCTATAGTACAGTCTCACAAACTGTGACGTCTACAGCACTTCCAGCAAACAAACTAAAAATGGCCCCCATCTCTTTCTCTACAAGGCCTTTTCAGGATAAACTGTCCAATTAAGTAATGACACCTAAATGTCATTTAATGTCATTTAACCTAAATGTCATATTGGTCAAAACCCAGTAACCAACCACCTATGGCCCGCAATGTGGATTTTTCTACCCAATTACAGAATACCACCCAGACCCATGAAGAAGAAGGTGAAAAAGAAGGACTGGTCTCCACCCTAAAACCTCCATCTTGCTTTATATATATATTACTATATTCTAAACCCAGAAACTCTAAGTTTTCCACCCTGTGATGTCACACACTTCTATTCAAACTACACACCCATAATCCCAGTTCTATGATTCAATTTTGGAAGCCTTCTCCATGGCCTCAGGTCAAACACAGTGTTTGCTTGGGGGTCAGTGCCTGTCAGCACAGAAAGTCTAAAATTCTCAGTGCTCAGGGTTCCAACACAGAGGAAAGTGAACTCCAGAGAGGCTGGATGAGTCAGGAATATTGTCTGCTCTATCTCAGCATTACAATAGGGATCTCGCTGTAGCCTCACACCTGATTTCCCACCAAGCTCCCACTGAAGCTC
Source organism: Hylia prasina (assembly GCA_013397195.1). Classification (NCBI taxonomy): domain Eukaryota; kingdom Metazoa; phylum Chordata; class Aves; order Passeriformes; family Sylviidae; genus Hylia; species Hylia prasina. The sequence continues at coordinate 52,201 of VYXD01013599.1, forward strand.
TGCTGTCATAACCAGAAGATGCAGAGAGATGCCAGCCCCCACCCCATACCAAAGCATTTCCATGCAAAAGTCTAAGCTTGGACACCTCAAGGGGCTGCAGTGAACATTTTAGGAAATACCATGTTTTGTGTCTAGTTACACAAAAAACTGTTGGATGATACCTTTGAGCAATCCTTTTTATTTAACCATGGTAATCAAAAAGGGATAAAATAGAATCTTTGTGTTTGAACATTTCTCAAACATTAATTAATTCCTGAAACATTGCAACCAAACACTGCATCCACTGGATAAGGAAGGAGACAGACATCAAGCACCACCTTGGTCTCATGTGACTACCTTTATTCTGTGAAGTGTGGAGACATCAAAGGAAACATGAAAAATCCAGCTGCCCTGTCAGCTCCTGCCTGCCCTCAAAAAAATACACAACTAAGGGCTAAGGCAGCTTTTTAGACCCTGAGCTCCCAGCACCTGACCTGAGCTCCCTGTCCTTCTCAAAGTAATAAAAAATGCCAGGAAAGCTGCCAAGAAACCTCCCACATGGATTTCTCTCAGAGTACATTAATTTATTGTCTATAACTGTAACAATAAAAACATTTTCTTCTATCAAGGGGAAGGGGGTAAGTTATTGGCATTGCTGAACTGTGGTATCAACAATTAGAAACACTTTTATCAACCTCATTATACTTTGAGGTATATATGCTTGAGTACACAAAGTACACTTTGAGTAAATTATATACTCCAAAACCCAGAGAGGTATCAAAGAATACATTTCCTGCACTGCTCAGACCTTGAGGCTTGGAGTAGGGTGCAGTTCAAAGGTTCATTTATCCACAGTTCAATATGATCCAACAGTCAATCCAACAGTCATTTCCTTCTTCAGTGCTCAACAACCCTTTCGAGTTTCTAACACGGCTCTGTCATTGAGGTGATTTGGGACTCGGCTGGAAAACCAAAGTTCACTTTTCCAAGAACAAACACCACATAAAAATCCATTCCTAGTGCCTGCACTTAGCAAGCTGCATTGTTCCAAGAGCATTTCCAGACTTCCACAGCTGTGGGTAGATGTCTCCTCTCCAAATAAGCAGGTTAGTGACTAAACATAAGCAGTATCTCACCCCCACTCCAGATCTGCAGTACCTCTTCTCAGTCCATCTCTGCTTGCTTCTCTTCCCATGCCCCTCATTTTTGCTTAAACTCTCTTTTAGGGAAGAGTGAGGACAGGATTAAGATTTACAGTTGGATTTTGAGTTCCTCATCCATGTCTTCATTATTGGTGCTACTGAGCAGTCTTTGCTGACGTCCTAATCTCACCCTATTCAGATTCAGGGAGTCCCCTTTAAAATAATTCCATTTCTCCTATGGGATAACCCCCCAGGTTTTCTGAGCATTGTAGCCACTGAATTAAGATAAATCACTCCCATCCTCAGACTGATGGATGGCTCTCCATCTCAGGTCTGTATCTGAACCTCAGGTTGAGCAACCTGGAACCACACGTCCTTATGAAAGGTCAGATGGGCTGCCTTGCCACACTAGTGGTAATGCCTGGCCAAAAGCTGTTGAGAACCAGGGGCTCTTGGTGCTCGATGGAAAATACCCTAGTTTCATCAGGCATGACATAACAAAGTGGGAGTTATAGGGATGTGCAAAAGTACACCCTTTACGTTCAGAAAATGAGGAACTAGGATATGATCCTGTGGGGATGTACACCACTGCACATACAAGGAGCTCACTAAAAGAATAACACTGAAAGGCATCCATGACTCTGCTAAGATTTACACAGCATCTGTGATGTTAACAAAATTACATGTAGCATGGCAGGAATGTGAGGAATTGGTTGATTGTGAAGGAAAAATAGAGCTTGAAGAGGAAAACAGGAGGAAATTAGAGAAAATCCAGAAAGAAAGTGAAACACTGAGTGCAGGACTATAACTGAAATGATTAAAATTTAGTGCTGGTAAGAATTCAAGGTCCTTTCCACAAAACAATGGCTGGCGTGAGTCAAGAACCTTGATCTTGGCTGAATCAGTCTAATGCATCAGAAATCATGCTGCTTGTTTGAAGAGATGACTTTCCAACAATGCAACACGACATAAATTTCACTCATAAAGAAAGCTCCAAGGAAGGATTCTGCCCCTGGCCCTTCCTGTATTAACTATTAATAATATGAAAATATTGCTTTATGGAGAAGGATGCCCCCAATGCAGACAGGGCTGGAGATAGCAAGCTATGATAGTTGATATGATAGTTGATACAACCATTTAGATGTGTGTAGGATAGAAGTGAAGTTTCTGGGTAGATCTCAGATAGATAGTAGGAAAAATTTCTTCCCTGTGAGGGTGGTGAGGCCCTGGCACAGAGCTGTGGCTGCCCCTGAAACCCTGGAATTGTCCAAGGCCACTTTGGACAGGGCTTGGAGCAACCTGGGATAGTGGAAGATGCCCTTGGCCATGGCAGAGAATTGGAATGAGATGGTCTTTACAATCTCTTCCAACCCATTCCAAACCATTCTATAATTCTAAGCAAAACCCCAATGACTGCATCCTGGTGACTTCCAACACAAAGTACAAAGCTGCCTCCTTGTAATTACAGCATTCAGCAGCAAATCATCACCCAGATTCTATGGGCCCTTTTTTGCCAAGTCCACATATTGCTTAAACCCTTTAAGCAGATGTGAAAGGACTGGATTTGCCAAAGGGGAGTGGATGTTTTCTGTTTCACTGTGAGCTACAATTGTTTTTTGGCTGACAATTCTGATTTCTCATTTGCTTTGTCAGCAATGTTTAACACAGCAGAAGCAAAGCAGGAAAGATGGCAGCTGGATGCTTTCATTCCCTGCCCACCCAAAACAGGGGAAAAACTATGCAAAAGAAGGAAAACCAAGCACAGCCACCCACAGTGATCATTTCACTTGTATACATTACCAGGGGTATCCAAAACTGAGCATCATTAAACTTCCCAGCTAAAATAACCAAATGAATTTGCAATTTTAGATTGCCACATTTAAACTATTTCAGGCGCAATCAACTATCAACATGTGCTATCAATCCCACATCCTTTTATGATGGGTTTTTATTCTGAAATGTCCCTAAATGCCAACTAAGGACTGCTGAGCCCACACCAGAGGGACTGTCAGCCTCTGGGGTTTCTCCTCCTCCTTTCTTTTAATTAGGAGATTAAGAGAAAAAAACCTTCAACAACCCTGTAAAATTATACTTCTGCTCAGACATAACATACCAAGTGTCATTATCCCCATTCTTATTCAGAGAAGGAAAAGCTACTGGAAAACACCCTCTTAACATCAATAACCTTACAAGGTGGGAACAGAAGGCATCGTGTACATGGAGAACTGTCCAAGACCAGATCATCACACAAGACTCTGTGTGACTGTCATATAGCAGCGATTTCAATTTCTATTTTTGCCAGTGCTAGAGAGAAAACATGCCCTAGCCTGTACAAGCAGAACAGGATATGCCAGAAATTTAAAAAAAAAAAAAAAACCAAAACGCCAAATAAAACCAAACCCATAACAAAATATCCCCATGCTGTAGCCTGTAAATGGAGACCCAAAGGTTGGCATTGACACGTTGAACATCTACTATATCCCACAAAAACCTGAGTATGGACACTGCCTCCAGCCAAAGCTGTCTGTCCAACTCTGCCAAGTCAAACACACAAGGTAAAGGAAAACCAGCGCTGCCCTTGGCAGAGACACGGATGTTTTTCCTCAAACAAAAAACAGAATTAAACCTGTTGTAGATTCCTTCACTTACAAACCAGGGGAAGTTTCTCACATTGTGATGGAAGACCTCTGCTCTCAGATTTCACAGTGATAAATGGGGAGTTTTGATGAGCTTATCCAGAAAACCCACTTCTTATATTGAAACCAGTGCTTTCCATGTAACTTGAGGCTCAATGTTACATGTAGTATATTAGTTTAAAAAAAAAAAAAATCATGAACTCATGTGAAAAATTTTAAGGCATCATAAACCTTTATGCAGTATTTCAGCAGACTTCACATACAATGCAGAAACTGCACTGTAGGAAATAGCCTACAACACAAGCTGTCTCTTAGGACAAAACCTATTCCTTGTCTGTATTTTTGAATAAGGTTTTTATCCTCATATTTTTATATCCTAAAGTTTAGAAAGAGCCTTAAAATCATACGTCATTACATTGACAATGCTTAGAATCCTGGAGTTTTGGGGGAGGAAGGGCTCTCCATTCCAGTAATATCTCATTTGATCTATTTCCTAAACATAATTATATATAAAAAAATCCAAAGCAGAATGGCAAATTCCATTTGTCCCAGAAGGATATAAATACTAACTCTTATTGCTCTGTGTTATAGGTTAAGCACAGCTATTGGCTATTCTTTTAACCAATAAGAAACAGGAGTGCGACTTTTGAAATACCGTATAAAAAGGTGAGTAGGTGGGGCA
>VYXD01013599.1:57026-98831 GCA_013397195.1 Hylia prasina
AGTATAAGTGATGATGAAGTTTTCCTTTGTGCTCCTAGGGAAAAAAAGGAGACTTTGAGTTTGTTGTTTTTTTTTTTTTTTTAAGATGCAGATGCTTTTGAGAAAATAGAGAAACAGAGACTTTGATATTTTGAGATAAAGACAATTTTGGAAACAAAGAAAAAAGGAATCTTTGCTTTATACTAGAAGAGGCATTCTTAAAATATTACCCCTAGTAAGAAAATTATGACCCATATTGCAGTGTTGGGAAAGCTGCTAAAATGAGTAAGGTTGCACAGTTTGCAAAAGGCTTTTTCAAGCCTCTGCAGATGAGTGGCATTAAAGCCACCCGAGGACTATTCCTCGTGTGACCATTTTCTCCATGAAACTCAAAAAGACTCTTTTCTTGAAGAACTGATGGAAGATTATTTTTTGCATGGTAAAATTGATTGAGGTCACAGGTTTTGTCTTTCTTCGGGGTATGTGTGAGAAAGTAGAATATTTGTGGGGGTGGAAGAAAAAGATGGTCTGGAAGTTTCATTTGTAGTTTATCTAGTTTTAGTTTCCTTTTCTCATTTTTTCCTAATGTGTATAAATAAATTTTTCTTTTGCAACTTTAAAGTAAGCCTGTTTTGTTTTCAAAGATCTCCAAGTCATATAAGATTGCAAACATTAAACCCACGACAATAATTGGTGCGTTGGCTGGGAAACGAACCATAAATTAGTGAACACAAAACCTTGACACTCTGTTTAAAATAAATCTTCATTAGTAGTTATCCCATTCCAAATGTATCTTTTTAAAAAGAAAATAATATATTGCTCCCAGTGTTCATCTGCTGCTCCTGACTACTTGGATAAAAACGTCTCCCAAAATTAAGTTTTTTTACAGAACTTGGTGGGCACCTTAGAAATAAAAAAAAAGATGTAACTGAAGGACAAATGAAGCTAATCAATATTCTGAAGCCAAGTTGTGGCAGATATACCAGAAACAAAAATTTGCTCAAATATACATGAAGAGTTGACTCCTCTCTTAAAATTGTCTTACTTGGGGTTTTTAAAGACAAGGAGAGTTTGGGCACTAGTCTAAGGCAGGAGAACCAGCCTAAGCCTCATCTTGTGCATCCTCCTCTCTTTGACCCTGCTAACACCTTTGCTATCCTGTGTTTCTAGCTCTTCCTGTAGAAATAATGGGACAAATATTCAACATTCCCTCCCAACATGCCCAGGGTGAATAGAAACGAGGGCAGTAAACCCCACAAGAGAAAACTGTGCTTCACACAGGCCAAAATTCCTAATGACAACAAACAGCATCCAAGGGTCATGCCTGTATTGTGAATGGATTCAGGCCATCCAGGGCAATTCCCAAGGTCTGCCAAAGCTGATCTGCTCAGGGACAGACACATGGAGAGTTGTAGAAATGCTCCTACTTTATTCAGCTTTTCGGGTTTCTTTCAGGTTGGTTTTTTTTCAAGTTTATTTATTTAAAACTGAAACTTTTCCATGGGGAAAAACAAAAGTAAAGAGCAATTTTTTGAAAAAATATCCCTGGAAATATTATTTTTGGATTAGCTCTTCAGAGTCAGACCTTTGAAAAGTTAAAGTGGATAATTTGTGAATAATTTTAAATCCTGAGATGGTTCTAAATTATGATTAAGCAACAACAAGATCAACTTTGCAAAACAAGTATCAACAAAGAATCCTGCCTCTGGAGAATCATCGATTTGGGATATAGATGAAACTCTCTTGACAATATTTTAGCACATGCCACAGTAACTGTATTTCTTGGCACTGAATCTCTGTTCATGTGTAACTGAAAAGAGGAAAAGGTGGGGAGAAACCATGGCTGTCCTCAGCAAACCCACAACGACAGCATTGACTCTCACGGATGATTTATTTCCACCTTCCCTGGCTGCTCATGGAAGACCCTTTTCCAGCTGGAGCATCCAGGCTGAAAGCTGCATGCTGTGCAATTGGGAAAAGGGGGAATGGCTTTAAATGGAGAGGGAGCAGGTTTAGATTAGACATTAGGAAGAAATTCCTCACTGTGAGGGTGGTGAGGCCCAGGCACTGTGCCTTCGGTTTTGGCTTTCATGTTTTTCAGATTCTGTGCTGCCCAGGGGTGCAGCTCTGAGCCTCACATTCAGTGTCAGTCAGCTCATCACAGAGTAGGGAGACAAATCCTTTTCCTGCTGAAGACCAAGGACAACTTTCAGGCCCAAAAGCACAAACAAGGGTGGCTGAAGGGAGGAACAAGGATGAGACCTCACAGCCTGAAGCTGTAATTGGACAATTAAACTCCAATATGCAAATGGACCAAAACTTATAAAAGTGTGAGACCTCGTGACTGGTTATCCATTTTGTGACCATTTTGGGTCCACCTTGGGTGCAGCCCTGGCCAGGCTCTTGTCCTGCCCAAGGTGTGTCCTAGAGGCCTTTCAATAAATATCTACTTAATTCTCCAGCTCTGTCCAGTCTCTGTTTCAGGTCAGCCTTCCCAAGGCATCAGCACACGCTACCCAGAAAAGCTCTGGCTGCCCCTGGATCCCTGCAAGTGTCCAAGGCCACACTGGACAGGGCTTGGAGCAGCCTGGGATGGTGGAAGGCGTCCCTGCCCATGGCAGGGGGTTTGGAATGAGGTGGTCTTTACAATCCTTTCCAACCCAAATAATTTCATCATTCCATGATTCAATCTAAAATAACACCAATATCTAGCAAAGGTGGACTTCTTCCTAAAAACATCCTTGAGATTTAAATAAATCAGTATTTTTCAGAGTGCACAAATGTTTAAAAGGAAGGCACTGACACCAACACCACCAGCCCCAAGCATTGGCTGCTCTTTGCCCTCAAACACCAGCTCAGATGCTGAAGGCCCTGTGTATCATTAACTTGAATTTGCAGCAGGAATCCAGAATTTAGTGAAACTTGTCCAGAAAGAACCTCCTGCAATGCAGGGGCTGACAGTTGTTCCTTTCTAAAAAAGGTGCCTGGGAAGAGAGCTGTGGCCAGAGCCCGTTCCCAGGCGCAGCGCTTCCTCCCCGCTGAGCTGACAGGACATTCTTGTGTCTGCAGGCCTGGGGCTCACAGCTTCACCTGTTCCCAAGGGATTTGCTCCAGTGGCACCAACACACATGTGCCCCCCACTCGTTCCTTGCACCTGGATCCTGAATAACATCTCCTACTGAAATTCCCCCACATAACTGCTCAGAACAAGTGCAGTAATAGTGCTTGTATATGTAAAAATAGCTCTGCACAAAAACCAGAAGAATGAAACGCTCTAGATATGCACTGCCTTCAAGGACTAGCTAATTCAAATAACCATTAGCACACAGTTACAGTGTATAAGCAATGGCTGGAAATAAAAGATCTCTGACAACACACAGAGACAAAAAGTTTGTTTCTCTGGACTGTTTAATTCTTTGTAACAGCTGTGGAATATCTGTTTACACAGATATTCCACAGTGAAGGGCTTATCACTGCCTCTCTTGTAAAAGAAACACCCAGGCATGAGAAGTAGTTTCCATACAAACAGCCTTATTTCTTACAGAACCAAGCTAAAGGAGAATAATAAAAGAACTTTTACATCCACCTGTCCTCAAATCAACCTAATGTTTTCTTCTTAGTTAGAAATGGTTCTCGTCCATGATTTCACAGTTTGCCCCACTTATGCCAAGCATAATAAGAAGCTGTGTGTTTGCAAAGTATTGCATAAAATGCATACTTATGTAATAATTTTATATCAGTAATGGTTATGGCAGAAAATTTTGTCAATGGTGCTTCTAGACTATGGTGTAGCTGTAAATATATAAGTGGAAGCTACAGACATCTCCATATACTCATGTGGAATGACCCTGGCCCCTCAATCCACTGGCTGTTTCATGTATTTAGTCCATACAGGGTGGGCAGAACCACAGGTATTCAAAATGCAGTAATTCCATTTAACTGTGATGTAAATGAACAAACAGAATCTGTCTTTACAGAGAAGCTCATGTATTTCATTTTTTCCATAAAAATCACTTTGCTGCTGTTCATTGAACCTCACCCTGTTTCTGAGACAGATGATGTGCAAATTCTTTCATCACTATAAAGGGTGAGGAACTGAGAGCAGCCCACTGGGGACCACAAAGGTGATATATTATGGGACTGAAATAAGTGTCAGCAGCAATGTCTCCAAAAGCATCCTACACACCCACCCCATGCAGGAGGCACACACTGCCTTACCACCCATCCCTATGCGCTAAAAGAGTTCTGGAAGCCATCCCCTCCAGAAATGAAACAAATCTCTGTGCAGTGACACTGCCAGGCCTCATGGCAGGGAGATGCACCTATTGGTCTTTCCTGATCTGCTCCAGCTCTATTTATCCTGTTATTTTCTATGCAGGATGATGGGGGGAGGCTTGTGGTTTTATTTAGACTGCAAGCTCTGCACCACAGAAGCCTCTGATCCAACCATGCCTGCCTCACTGATTACTGTGCACAAATGGTAAGCATGGCAGCATAACAACAGTCTGGGTACCTGGAGAAAAACAGAGACAGGAAAATCAATCTTATCTTGGAGCAAAAGTCATATAAACTGAGGCTGAAGGACAGATAAGTACAAGCAACCTGGCAGATTATCTCTGTAGTAAATCATTCTTGTGTCCATCACAACATGGGTTCATATATGACCAACAGAAACCCTGAGAGCTTAAAGAAAATTCTTTTAACATTCCAGAACTTGCTCTTTGGCCATGTCCCTGCACAGGCAGTCACAGAACCTAAGCTGGTGTCTGTCACTGGCCAGGTTGGCACAGCACTGGGGGATGTCCTCCAGTGACATTCAGCTGGGAGGAACTGCACCACAGGTTAGGGCCAGAAGACACCCATCTGTTCCCATGGTAACATCAAACCAGATTATATTTCCAAACATATGGTCCTGGTAAATTATAAACTCCCCAGGGAGAGTGGGGGAAGGCTTAGGTGATGGGAAAGTTCTCTTTACTACATTTGCTCAGCCTTGGAGTTGGATTACTTGAAAATACACGGCTATATTTAGCCCTGGGATACATTTCCAAAGATCCTACGCTAGGAATTCACAGTGAAAAAAAAACCTGCTTGGGATGCTTTTGATCTTCCAGTAGGGCTGCTCCCCTGAATTAGTACCACATGCCTGAGCAGCAGAGCAGCAGATGCCCCCCCCTTGGCTTTGGGACTCAGTGGGGCTGGAGCAACAGCCTGGCAGATTTATTGCACCTTCCTATGGCAACATTTGGACAACACTGGCTGTATAAAGTTGCTCAGAACGTTTAGAGGAGCAGGTTAAAGTGGGCGCCTGCTCCTGAAGAGCAGAGACAGAGTTATTTTCTGTGAGAAAACAAGCAACTAAGAAATTTTTTATTCATTTACTTAATACACCAGCTATTTTTAGCTATTTGTACATAACAGAGCAGCTCCCTCCCTTAGTGGGTAATACACACACACACACACAGAGCTGCTGGGGTCATGCAGCTGCTTTCAGCTCATGTTATTCCTTCCAACCAAACCATGAATGTGTGAGCCCAGCTATCTCCTGTAAGTATGGGCCACATCATGGCAGCACTAACATTTGTTACATCAACTCTTTAAAGTGCTCTTGAGAAAAAGAACACAGAAATATGGGTAACACATGCCATACACACAAATTAGTGAAGGAAGTTGCAACGTCTATGCTCTTTCAACAACAATAATAATAAAAAATTAATGGACCTGGCAAGGATCACACTGAGGAGAGGACAGGATACCTTTCTCCAACAGCTGAATTAATATTCTCAGAACTGTTCAAGTCAAAACCAAGGCCCCCACCATGCTGGAAAATTTCCATACAAACTGTTCCTTAGGTGTCACACACTTCACAAAACAGCTCATTATCAGAACACAAGAAACCAGTCAAATATTAAAATAATAGTCAAATTCCCATCACGGAAGCAAGGTTTCCTTGAAAATTAAGTTGTTGTACTGAAAACATGACCTTCATCCCAACTTCCATATAGTTCTTGGGAAGAAATGCTGGCTCTGACCCACACTGCAGTCAGTACAAGATCCTCTGTTTGCAAGACAAACAGCAGTAGGAAGACTTGGTGGTATTAGCTTACCACTACAGCTTGGTACCTGCATCACAAAAAGATGATTCTTAATAACATCCTGTCAACACATGAAAAAAACAAAATACCTCCCTTTTGCTATTTGAGAACAGACTTTGGGGGGAGCAGTCAGCTGTCATTGAAAGAAAAGCTTCCAGTCATGGTAAAGGACCCTCAGACTTGGAAAACGCAGGGACCTTACAAATTGGTTACATGGGGATGTGGATATGCCTGTGTGTCCACACCCTCTGGATTAAAATGGATTCCATCAAAAGGGGTAAAGCCCTACGTTTCCAAGTGTTGGGGAAGATGAAATAAGAAGGCCCTATGTGGAAAGGGCAGAGAATGCGAGCCAGATTGAGATGAAAACGAGCTTTGAGATGGCAGACCTTGGTTGCTGAGCAACCGGTGGGCCGTGGTGCAGCTGGTGGAAGTAACTCCCTTTTCTGTCCCACAGACAAAGCTAAGAGTCCGATAAGATGTTCTGCTTTATTCCTCAAAAATGTAGTTTATCTTGCACTGGTAACCTTTCCCTGAAGTATGATGTATTTGTAATCCCATTGGTCCAAAGTTCTTTCCCCCATCCACTTTCAAGCCCCTTGAAAAGGGGCACCAGGGAAGACGGTGCCATCGTTGCCTTAGCTTTTAGCTATCTTTGTCCTTTTGCCATCCTTGCCGTTTTTGCCCTCTTAGCTGTCTCTGCCACCTTTTCCTTTGTCTTTGTCCTCCTCATCTCCCTACTCTCTTGAACCTCTCTTGCTCACTCTCTTCCTACCCCCATTCCTTGGGGCCTGCCTTGGAGCTGCGGCTGGCATCTCCGAGCAGGGCCCCCACAATAAACCCTATATCATAAGACCGGGCTCTAGAGATCTCTCGTCTCCATTTATCCTGACCATTCTGGATCAGCGCTCACTACAAGCTGCTAACTACAAACAAGGTCTCAAGGAAATCTGAAAAAGTGCCACAAGTTGCCAATGCTGCTTGGAGAAGAAAGAAACGCCGCATGCGTTCCCTGGAAGAAATTCCATTAACACCTCCTATCTGGGACAACCTATAATATTTTCTCTGTTTTAAGTTTTCTTCTACTGGTTTAGATCCTGCTGTCCCTGTCCAGTTTCGCAGCACCATGATGCCAAGTCTGCTCCTTGCCCCACTTGTGATCATTCAACCAGCGAGTCTCTGGATAGTTCCTCAGCCAAAAGCAAACAAGTGGACAACCTTGACCAAAGCCCTTGGGCAAGATAGTATCTGTCTGTCCACAGCTTCAGCTTCTGACCCCTTGTCCACTTACCTGGTGGGAGTTCCTTTTAAGTCCTCAGAGTTCCCAGAAGAAATGTGGCATGCTTTAAATTCGGCTAACTCGCACCTCCTCCTGGTCGCTACCCTGCCAACAATCCTTTAACGTTCTGGCAGGAGTGGGCTAGACATTTGCCAGTACCAAAAAAGGAGCCACAAGAATTCCATCTCTTAGGCTCCATGAATGCCACCTTTTGTATCCAGTTTAAATTTAATCCCAGGTTTCCATACTATGAAATTGAATTAAACGCCTATCCACACCCTAACAATCCACAATCCACACACAAAAACTGGTGCGAAAATTCAGTTATAGTCATGCATACATTAAAGTGAAGATTATAAGCCCTGCGAGCTCCCAAAAGGGGTGTTTTTGATATGTGGAGACAGAGCATGGGCAGGTCTCCCCCCAAGGCTGGTCAGAGGTCCTTGTACTTTTGGCAAGCTGAGCCTGTTCACCCCAAACCACACAAGTTTAATGCACTGGAAATGAAAAACAATACAAATAAATTGGCTATCCAAAAAAGAGATTTAAGACAATTGGATCCAGACTGTAATTCGGAGATCATTCACTGGTCCAGATTTAAGGCCACCGCAATTACAGTCCTTCTGCCGTGGATATCGGCAACAAAAAACATGGGAGAATTAGGCCGGTTGGAATGCTGGGTTGCTAAACAGGCAAATCTCACTTCTAGAGACACAAAGTGATCCGAGCACCAACCCACAGGCGACCCACAGTAATTTCCTGACTTATTTATAGGAGGTGCTGTGGTGTTTGTTAAGCCTGTCTGTTGATCCGAATTCTTGTCCTGGGTGTCCCACAGCTTCCCCACATGGGGAAGATGAAAGTCTGGTGTATCCACCCACAGGTTCCCTAATCCTCTTCCTTTTGGCATGTTTCAGCTTTGCTATATTCATATATATATCATGTAGCACATACAACTCACGCACTTTGGGTTTTGTTTATAATTTTACCAATGTAAGTGGTATGAACCCTTTTACAAGAGGTGCCATTCAGCACTTGCAAAGGCACCCACATCAATAAGAATAATCTATAGTACCTAGGAGAGCAGGTACCAACCTCCATAATCTGCAAGATGCCACATGTTAAACCCTAAAATCATGCCCTAAACAAGAAGCAAATGAGAAAAAAAAGGAAAAAATCTGTTTTTCTATAAACAAACAATAGTAGCAGAGATAGCCCTACTCAGGTTTATTCACCTAAGTCTTCATTTCAGAAGTGTGTAGGAGAGGAAACTGCCCTTGATTTTTTGTCCTTCACCCAATTATCAAGAACTGTGCCAACATTTTATGTTTTTTTTTTTTAAAAAAAACCCAAATGCTACAATGCTCTCCAAATGTTCATGGTCCCAGAGCTGTGCTCCATACAAGTACATCTACATCCTCTCTTACCCATAGCATTTTCTCCATCCAGCTGGAACTAATCATCAGAATTACAGCCTTTTGTTTAGACAAATATCTACAGCACAAAACTACAGAAGTTTGGGGGAAAAGAAACCCTGAAACAGATTTTATGCAGAGGACAAGCTATAGAATAGTTTGTAATAGATTATATAAAAGCCAGCCAGCTCTTATCTGGAGCAAAGGAAGACAGGCATCCTCCCCTCAGCAGAACAACACAGACAGGATGATGATGGGAGGACAGGTTCTCACCTAAGTGATTTTTCATGGAGCCAGTGGGGTCCTTGTCATGTCATTTTTGGCACTGGGACAAGGCTGATAAGCACAGAAGGTCCCACATGGTTCTGCAGTACTAAACCTCACTTGACAAGGCTTATTAGCACTGGCTTTGAGCCTGACAGACCCAAGCTGTTTCTAATGCTCAGTTTGGGCCAATTTGCCTCATGCTCTCCAACACTGGCAACAAGGCAGAGAGAGGCTGGATCTGGCTCTGTGGAGAGCTCCCTCAGGTTTGGCATCACCAGCTTGGGACTGTGCCACATGGAAGTGAAGACACTGCTTTTCCCCACATCCTTGAATGGATTTGAGAGTTAGTCCAGCTTTCTAAGCTGATACACCTGGCTGGGAGTGAGCTTCCCTCTGAGATCTGCTGTATTTCTATATAATGAGCAAAATTAAATCTCAATTTATTGGTGGAGTTTTATCATTTTTTAATCCCCCCGGATCTCCTCATCTGTGCTGCTCGCCTTTCAAGCACTCCAATATGGATATGGACACTTTCAGCTGAAAGATTCATTTGAAAACAGACTAGACATTACCTAAGTATCAGGATAGCCTTGCCTCTGCCACCTCTCTCAGCCAGGCTTACCAGACACAAACACCAGTCCCCACACTCTGCAGGACCCTGTAAGCTGTATTAAGAGAGTCACAGAAACACAATGAATGAAGACTGTTGTACCTAAAATAAGCACTGTAACACGTTTGTCCTGGACCTGCCAAAGGGTTGTCTCCCTGCTGGTTTTTTTTTAGCTTCTTTTCTTCTGTTAGAGCCGGGATTAATACTCAGGAGACACAGTTTCATGTTCAGACTCAGGTGTTTATTAATTCTTATCTATAGCACAGTCTCATGAGTTGCAAGCTCTAGCTAACAAGGTAGAAAATGGAGCACCTCTAACTCTTTGCAAGGTCTTTTAAGGATATATTATCCAATAACAAGATGACACCTAAATTATTTTTACTTTTAACCCAATAACCAACCACCCACGACCCACAACGCAGACTTTTCTACCCAATTACAAAATACCACCCAGATCCATGAAGAAGAAGGTGAAAAAGGACTGGCCTCTGCCCTAAAACCTTCATCTTGCTTTATATATATTACTATATACTAAAGTTTTAAACTCTAAGTTTTTCACCTTGTGATATTACACACTTCTATTCAAACTACACACCCATAATCCCAGTGCTATCACTTAATTCCGGAAGCCTTCTCCACGGCCTCAGGTCAAATGTAGTGTTCGCCTGAGGGTCAAGACCTGCTAGCACAGAAAGCCTGAAATTCTCAGCCTCCAGGGTTCCAACTTCTCCCTAAACACTGCAAGTAACTACTGCACAAACACCACATCTATGAAGATTCCTGTGTTCTGCCTTAGAAGAATCATGGAATGATTTGCATTAGAAGGATCCTAAAAGATCATGTAGTTCCACCTTCTACTAGCCCAGATTTGCTCCAAGCCCCCTCCAACCTGGCCTTGAATACTTCCAGGGATGGGGCAGCCACAACTTCCCTGGGCAACCACAGTATTTTTATACTCACATGACAAAGAGCTCTGGAAGCATGTGCACCTGATAAAAGCAAGCCCTTGGCATAATTCTCATTTTCCTGACATGAGGAAAACTGCTGGGGATGCCCAGCTGTGACTGCAGGTCTCATGAGTGGAGAGGGGGACAGTGACACTCACCATGCCCTCCTGAATGAGCAAGTGGAGTAACATCAGAGGAGGCAGCTCAGACCAAATGTGTCCTTCCAGCCCTGTCCAGCATTCCTGACCCAGCACGTGCCCCCTGCATGCCGCTGGTTATAACCTGATCTGGCTTCCATAAGCAACCCACTCCATCCATCCTGCTATCCAAGAGAGCAACACTTTCTCTTCATTGAGAATAATGACTTCAAGTGACTTTTTTTTAGCTGCAATGTCCTGGTTACAGACTCCAGTCCTGAATGAAATTAAGTTTGTACAACGTGTTTATGGGACATTAAATTATAGTAATTGTCAAAATCTCCTCATTATTTATACTCCAGACAGCTGCTCTGGCTATAGCAAGAACAGCAACCACTGTCTTCAAAGCAGCAAGAAGGAGCAATGATAAATCTTCCTGATGGCTTGCTTTCTACAGAGCGTTTGCTCCATGGTTTCAACAAGATTGATAACTTCCAAGAAACAAAAAGCTGAAGGAGGAGAGCAGAACAGAGTGTGGGTTTTGACCTATGATGTCAAGATCTCCTTAAATCTTTATTTCACTTCACTACATGAAGTGGCTGTGCCCATGTTGAAGTCATGAAGGTAGGGCAGTCAGGAACACTCATAAAAGTAAAAAACTTTAAAATAGCTTCACACAGAGAACACATATCCAAGTGTGCCAAAGCAAGCATTTGCAATGCCAAAGGAAGATACTAGAATTTATGTCGTAAAATGACTTTTTCTCAAGATATAGAAAGAAGTAACCATGTTTGAAGTATCATAAATTTTAAATGCTCTTCATTTAAATGTATTTTAAAAACTAGAGTTTTTATTATTTGTGTTCTTAATAAAATTCTGCTATACCCTTAGCTTCAGCAATGCTCACGGCAAATATACTCTTGAGATATTATATGCTTTTAATTTTCCTGGACTGATTTTTGTTCTCCAGGTTTGCATATTAAATACAAACAAGATACAAACCAACTTCTTATCTGTCAACAAATTGCATCTTGAATTTTATGATTTTTTTTCATTTCATTCATATTGCTCATTTACTTTGTTTCATTTCAGAAGATATAGGAACTCTTAATTATACTTGCAAATATCTAATTCTTTATTTCTATATATTTCTGTTTAATCATGTGATATTTCAGAAATATAAAGTAGCAATGTAAGAATAATCTCAGTTGTAAATATGTGATAAATTATAAGGCCTGATTCAACTACTGTGGAATACAATGGGGTAAGAATTATAATATTAACGTTCTGAAGATCATACTTTTAGTTCACTACTGTGAAAAATTAATTAAAAATTGTTATTAAAAGCCTCATATATTGAAATCCCACCCTGTCACTCAGCCATGCACACACAAACAACAGACCACTTTACTTACCATTTGAGACCTATTTTTGGGGCAGCCATTGATGTCTTCAATCTTTTCATTTGCTGAAAAGCAAAAAAAAGAGAGGCAATAAGGCAAAAAAACTAAAGCAAGGGCATTTATTTATTCCAATGATTTCCTGAGCATCTGCTACCAGCTCAGTAATGGGGTTTTGGATTGTAGCTGTCCAGTCCAAGTGAATGTGTGAAACACTGAGAGCCACAAAAAGAAAAAAAGCAGCTGGAGTTCTCTACTGGGTCATGCCTCCAGAGACAGCTGGGGCAGAAGCCAACTGCTCTGACAGCCTCTTGTGACAAGGAATTCCTTTAAACCACGAGGAAGATGTGAGCTCTGGAAGCTGAATCACTGCTGGGTGGAAAAGTGAGCACTCCACACATAGAGATGTTAGCCTGGCAGCTGGTCTGCTTGGAGAGTGATTACAGGTTTGAAATCCACATGGGAAATTTATGATCAATAACTCCAATATTTTTTTTCTTCTTTTTTAATGCACAAATCATGAAACAGCTTCTCAAGATTCTTGACCATGGCTTACACACTATGCTAACCTGCAGAAGAACACAGCTTCCACCTTTAAGGTCAGAGGTGAAACAGTGAAATCCCTGAGGTGGATAACCTTTGCCTTAGAGTCTGAGTTTGCTCAGTTTCACCTTTCAGTCTTGGATGCTGAAATAACTTTGTGTTTGAGTCTGAAGAAGCAGTGACACACAAAGTCCAGCTTCCTACAGCTTTTTGACTGTAATAAAGGCAGGCGCTCACAACCCATTTGATTCATGCATTAAAAGCTGTATTTTCCAGCAGTCCCACGTGTTCTCAGGACACTAGTCAGAACCCCATCCCACCTCATGGTTCCCCTCAGTTAGGAGGATCACGTTTGGCATGATATTCCAGTAGGAGTCATAGCCATGAGAAACAAAGCAGTGACACAACTTCACTCTTGCCTGATAGGTCCCATTTTACACATCCATGTCACAGCCCACCTTTATCCCACAGCAGTGCAATGAGAAATTGATGCTCATCTGAAAGAGACTGCAGCTAACTCCATAGTGTGTTCCTCAGAGTGGTCCATCAGCCCCTTCCCACAAAGAGCACACACTGCTTCCTGGAATGCCTTCTTGGCGTTGGTCATACAGAAACAAAGATGAATTAATTAAATCCCTCTTTCCAAGTCCTATACACCCATCTCATAATATAACAACCTCTCACTTTAGTATCATGCAGTATCTCCATCAACTAAATTTATAACACATTTAAAAACTGGTAGCTGTATTCCTATAAATCAGAATAATAATTAAAAAAATAAATAAAAATTAATAAATAATAATTAATAAAAGCTGTATTCCTATAACTTGACACCATTCATAATTACTGGGAAAGAGGCTAACAAACTTGTGAACTTGTCTCTTGTTTGGGACGTGTACAGAGACACTTCCAAGAATCCAGGTCCCACCCAGAGTATCTGCATTCATGGATTTAAACACAGCTGCTATGTTTATATGGTATTACTAAGGGCATATAGTATTTACACATTCTTTTACAGGCTCATAAATTTTGAACTGAAATGAACCAGAATGATGTGAATTCACTTTAATTCACTTGCAAACAGATGCTTTTACACATAGCACACCCTAACATTAAAAAACCCCCTCTCCTGCACTGCCTATCAAAGCTTTCTTACTATGTAGTTAGGAAAAAGGCTTAGATTTTGCAGGCTACAGGTGAAGCTGCTTCTAGGTGTGAAAGCCCTCCTCATCCTTGTGACAATGAGATGCAGCAGCCTAAAGTCATACACAGCAGACACAATTTACTTTTCTTCACTCTTAATTTGGAGGATTAAACTCAGAATGTTTAAATAAGCCCCTTCTTTTACATGAAAAAGGT
Source organism: Hylia prasina (assembly GCA_013397195.1). Classification (NCBI taxonomy): domain Eukaryota; kingdom Metazoa; phylum Chordata; class Aves; order Passeriformes; family Sylviidae; genus Hylia; species Hylia prasina. The sequence goes on from VYXD01013599.1 coordinate 71,058, forward strand.
TCTTTGAAAAAGACATCCTTCCCCTCATACTTCAACTTTTGAAACCTTGCAGACCTCATCTTAAATATTAGCCAAAAGGCAGCTATAAAAAGACCAAAAAAACCAACAAAAAAACCCCCAACCAACCTGCAAAGATGATCAAAGTAGTAATTGGTTACGTATTATAGAGGGAATAATTTGAATTTCATAAGGGTTTTCACAAGTCAATACTCAAAGAGCTACATTTAAATATTTGGTAGAAGGAACCAAGTCCACATTTTGATGGTGGTATCCTTGCACATGCGTTCTCACGCAGAAGTTTCCTACAACTGTGTTAAGGCAGGGTAGCTAGATAGGCATGAAAGCAATCAACTCCTAACTGCTCCTGGGTTTCCAAAAACCTTTCCTATTCAAGGAAACGGATATAGGAAGGAGCATTGTTTGTAGTGAATACCTGTCAACACACAATCATCAATGAATTCGTTGTTTTTACACCTCTGTAAATGCACTGGAGATCTACAATGCTACTGAGATTTAATGTTGCTCCACAGCAGAGAGACAAAACCTTTTTTAACATATCCCAGTAGAATCACTGGAAGATGCCTCACAGTGTCATCCCAGAACAGGGCATGCTTAAAAAAGCAAAATTACATAGCTTTAACCCAGAACTAGCTCCCTTACAGCATCTCAAACAAACGTAATAAACACGAATGCTCTGATGTCCTGTTCCTTCACTGCTGGCTTCTTAATTTGCATCTCAAATCTGTCAGTTTGCTCCTAACAATGCTTGTCCTCATTCTCATTAGCAGGCTTTCCCATTCCATCCATGTCCATCGGCCCATGCATGTGTTTTGTGGCATGCCCAGCACCAGATGGATGAGCCTCTGAAGGGACTAATGAAGGATCCAGGCCCAAGGGAAGAGGGACAATATGCAGCTCTACATGGAGAAAACTGTTCAGAACTTCCATTATCCATGAGCGTTAGTGCACTAATTTACGAGAACTGATGACTTTGGATAAAATAACTGAGCCTGCACTTGAGATTTGTCCGAATGGTAAGTGATTCTCCTCATCTGAAAACTCATTAGGAAAGATTTCTTTTTATGCCACACAAAAATTACACCCCTACTCCTTTCCCAGCTGTATATATGGATCTCCCAAATCCAACTGGAGGCAGGAGGTTAAAAACAGGAGGCAATATCACTGTGAATTATATTCAGACCAGTACCCAACAGATATTAGAAATAGTGAGAACTAACAGCATCCTCGCAGAAAAAAAATCTCATGAGTTGCTTTTTTTTAACATTCAGCCATGTGGATAATACTGCTGTGTCAGGAGATCTTATCAGCAATATCTAATATTTTTCCACTACAAGACCACGCTTTTTCAAATTAATTAGCAAAGCCCCAGAAGGAAAATTATCTACGTAATTCCATGCAGTTTGATGGATTCCCCCCAGGCACTTGGTGTTGATGTAGAAGATAAAAACAGGGATTGTCTGAGCTGGTGGATACTTGGCACAAACACAGAAAATCACTCACCTACAACTTGGATTATTTCAGCTAGCAGGACTCCATCAGTCACATCTTGCTGCAGATCCTTTATCAATCTCTTGTGCCCAGATTTTGCTAGATAGTGATTAGCCCAATCCGTATAAATCTGTTAGGAGACAGACAAACAAAAATAAACTGTTACTCATAACACAACCTGAAAAATGAGAATTCTTTGTTTCTCCCAGTATCCAAAAGGCTGATTTCAGATCACTGCCTCTTTTTTTCCCCCTCTTCGAAACAAGTCAACAGCATTAAAATTCAAGGCCTTGTGCAGATCAAGTGTTCAGTTTACTGTAGTATGGATTTTTCTATTCAGCAACCTGACATCAAAGCTCAGGGCAGAGACAGTGAGCTCCTGAACATGTTACAGCTTGAATGGACTATCAGGAGGTCAGTGGAATATTCTACAGCAGCAGTGAGTGTGCACAAGAGATTTCAATTTCACCCCAAGTATTTGTTCTTCTGCATTTTCCCTTTGATATTTTTTCTCCATAGCTGTTATTGGGAAAGCTTTAAAGGTTCTTTTCCCAAAAATGCTTCTGGTGGATATAAGCCATACAGCTGTTTCATTGTGAGGGAATTCCTTTATTGCATTACCAAAGAAACCTTCAAAGGTCCTAAACATCCACTAATTCTAATAAATTCCATCTCACAGGTTAAACAGGCCTATTAAATTGCTTTTACTCTGTCATGCAAACTTCCAGCTGTTGGAATTTATTTCAAAATGTGTTACCTGAAAACTAAGGACACCAAGCAACCAAAATCTCTCTTTAATTTGCATTAAGTACTACTCATCATATACCAGCACAACTTAATCAAGATCGCCAGAGAACTTACAAGAACTTTTCATACTGGGTTATCAAAAAGAAGCTAAATTACTTCATTTAGAATTTCTGCTTATGAATTGAATAACAGTAAGACATATACAGGACAATATTTACATAGGACAATATTCCAAATTAAGATTTTGCGAAATTACCTAGTATGTTCCAAAGAAGGAGGGTAAAAACAATTAAATATCAGGATTTTACCTTTTAAATATCTAAATAAATGTTCACCTCTACTCTGAAGACTGTCTAGAACACTGGAAACACATTCATCCCAATCCAGTCCATCAGTAAGATGTAGATTCAAAGTAATTCCTGGAGCATGAGCCATGCCAACTCTCACAGACCCTACAAACCCCTGTGGGGATGACAAACGCCTCAACACCAGGGTGTGAGCCACTGACCCAGAGGGAACAAGAGAATTCAGTCCCCAAAAACCCAGGGAAAGCCCTCCCTCTGCACTGTCCGGGAAATTCTGTTTTCCTTCACAGCCACTGACAGATGGAAAGCAAAGAGCACAAGGAGAGGGGCAGCTCTCCAGGCTGAGCAACTCCAGCTTTAGGAGAGGTGCTGCAGCCTTCAGATCGTCTTCAGGTGTTGGAACCCTGGGCACTGAGAATTTCAGACTTTCTGTGCTGACAGGCACTGACCCCCAAACAAACACTGCATTTGACCTGAGGCCATGGAGAAGGCTTCCAAAATTGAATGACAAAACTGGGATTATGGGTGTGTAGTTTGAATAGAAGTGTGTGATATCACAGGGTGGAAAACTTAGAGGTTAACGGTTTAGAGTACAGTAATATATATATATATATATACAAAGCAAGATGAAGGTTTTAGGGTGGAGACCAGTCCTTCTTTTTCATCTTCTTCTTCATGGGTCTGGGTGGTATTTCGTAATTGGATAGAAAAGTCCGCATTGCAGGCCAGGGGTGGCTGGTTATTGGGTTAAAAGTAAAAATTATTTCTTAATTGGACAGTTCATCCTGAAAAGGCCTTGGAGAGAGAGAGAGAGGGGCCATTTTTAGTTTGTTAGCTAGAATGCTGTAGAACTCATAGTTTGTGAGACTGTAATGTGGATGGGAATTAATAAACATCTGAGTCTGAACATGAAACACCATCTCGAGCATTTGATCCCGACCCTGGCAGAGAAGAAGATAAAACGCAACAATCAGGAACCTCCTTTGCACTCCAGTAGCTCCACACCCTTCTTACCCTGAGGGCCCCAGGGCTGAGCAGTGCAGATCTTCCAAATTACTGACCCACAGCTACTCATTTCAGAAGCAACTCAAGCCTTGCATTTCCAGGTGATCCTTCACGGGAATCAAAAGCCAGCTGCCAAGTCTAGAGGGACAAGTATCTGCCACAAAACAGAGGAACCTGGACATTATACAAGGATTGCTATTTCACACCCCTCTTGCACTTGCTGATTCAATGTTAATATGATAAAATGAAGAGCAGAGGTTTTGACTAGAGCTGTTTGTTATAAAGTCTTCTTTTGTATTTTTTTTTTAAACCTGTAAAATACAGTTGCTAGCAGCCATGAAAAAATCACTTAATATCTGAAAGATATGCCCCTATTTTCACCATCTATCCTTCACCTTCCCCTTCAGGGCAGCAGGATGTGCATTTCCTGTGCCAACAGCATCATGGGCTTGAACAGAAAAACACACTGGAACACCTTCGTGGAAAAAAACAACCCAGAGCTGAAAAACATCTCAATGAATTAAAGACTGAGTACACGAGTGGTTTCCTCAGCTGGCTGAGAAAAGAAAAGGGGCAAAAAAACCCACGCTGCACAAGCTTTCAGCAACCTTCCTTGGCTCCTTTTACAAGAAAACATTTTCCATGACAGGAAAACACTTTAAAAGATTCAGCAACTTGAAGGAACTAGGACTGACTTAATCTTTGACTACTTTTCTGCCACGTGGTTTTAGCTTCCTTATCTAGGAGTGAAGACACAAGGTAGTAAAGCATCTGCTTTGCAAGTGCAAAGGGTCCACTACCCCCACACCATCCCTGCAATTCAGCTGACAATGAACTTATTGAACACAATAACCATGTTTCCTTTAATGGGAGGGCTGCAGTGGATGTCCTAGTTTATCACTGAAGCATTTCCAGAAAATCTAAGATCATATTTTGATGCATGGGTTCCACCCTGGATCATTTCCATGATGCAGATCATCATGCAGTCAGACAAATCCTTGGATCCGCCCTAGAGTTAAAACAGTAGCAGACCCCTCCTGGCAGAGCCTGAAATCACAGCAACAGCAAGACCTTGAGAGCTAGTTAGGATTGATTTTTAAGTCAAATAACAGCATGAGAATGCATGGCTGGCATTGCCAAACTGTTATCCTGTACCTGCTTCCTACTGCCCTAATTCCTGTTGCACCCACAAACACCAAATCTTATATTCATGCCCTGGAACTGCATAAAAGAAATCCCTGAACTCCCGTAAATCCTCCTGGTACAGGGGACAACCTGAAAAACCCCAAATATCTGCTGCCTGATTCACTGCCTATGATGACACATAAAGAAATTCCCTCTGATGTCAAATTATTCTTGTAAACTCCACTTTGCGTGCTGAAGTCAGCCTGCTACAAGCAGAGCTTTTATGCTTACTATGAAATGCATACCGGGATGGAGGAAATACTTGCTCCTGGGGTATTTAAGGGTGTGGAATATTATTTCATTCCATTAGTTGATTAGGAAAGCATTTCACAGGAAAATACAGATATAAAAAACCTGCACTTCTCTTAAAAATGTTATCACACAACATTCTTTTGCAATATGCAAATTATTATTTTTTACCTGCCTAGGCTATATAGTTACAAGCTCTGAAGCATTCTCAGGGATACAGTATTACCCAGGCTGATTGCATTAGCTCCTCGTGGTCACCACTGATTTTTATGGCATATACTAAGCTAATCACTGAAAATTTCCAAGATGTTTTTGAAACCTGTTTGTTGCAAGTCTTTGTAATGTACTACACAAATAGATTTTTAATGTTTCTTCTCCACTTCCACACAAACAAGTGGAAAGAAAAATATAATTGCACAATGGCTGCTATTTCTAGACACGTGAATTACGTTTCAAAGCACAGAGTGTTTACAAATGTCCAAAACCAGGCAAATAATTGGAAAAATAATAATAAAAGAAGTAAGAAAACACTGCTGAGAAACTTTCCATTTTTTTCCTATCTCTGCACATCAGTTGTGAGTGTTCCTCAGATATTTTCAGCAAATGGGTATGAAGTCACACGTTGACTATTCATGTGAAAATTACCTGAACAGTCAGTTGTCTATTTAAAAATATTAAAATCTTGTGATATGAAATATTCAACCCACCACAACCCAAGAGATACTGCCTTATTATACACACCAGTATGGGTTTTTAAAACTTTTCAGTGACTTCACACAGTATGAAAATCACTGGAGCCAGCTTCCTTACTTTAGTAACAAAAATCAAGTGAACATGGTGATTTGGGCATTATCACCATAAGCAGGTCTTTGTGTCCAAGTCAGGTTAATATTTAACATGGGTCTAAGTCCCAGCTTTTGTTAAAGGTAGACTCAGCTGTTTGGTTGTGTTTTTTTTCTCTGTAGTGTATGATCTTAGGAATCCAATTATCTAGGAACAAATTAAAAACGTATGCAAAAGACTTTTTTCCTCTTTCTTATTCTCTCCCCCTTTGATGCATCAGATTTGAATAAAGAGCATTACAGTTAAGTATCAATTTTGGAAATATTCAGTACATTACGAGTCACAGCTAAAACCCTAAAATGTAATGCAAAAAACCGCAAGGTTTGGGGGCAAAAAAATCCAAATTCTAAAGATTTTGAAATCTGTTGGCAAAGAAAAAGGCCTGACCACTGTCTTCCATCAATAAGAATGAAGACTTTTGAAATTTAATGGGGTTTCTCCCATTCTGCCCTTTCCTTAGCCTCACACCTGCTTCTTTAAAGTACATTTCCGATGAGAGAGGAATCTTGCTTTCCAGCCAGGAGACCCCTGAAATTCCCTGGCAGTCCAAACCTCCTGCAACATTTCTGGCTGTTCTGCGAGAGCACACTCACCACAGCCCAGCACAGCTGAGCCTGCCCTGTACCTGAACACTGAACTAGTACAAAAGGTACCTTTTGCAGGACTGGTTGGTTGTTCAAGCCCACACAGCCACCCCCAAGCACTTGGAGAAGGCTGGGGAGCAGAACTGACCAGCAAAACCAGGATACAAAGCATGAATAAAGTCATGGAAGCAATTAATCCAGGAAGATCCTTTAGAGACCCAGTATATCCATCGGGCTGCAATTAGGTTAACAGTGTCAGGCCTTATCATGTACTCCAGGGTCTCCTTTAAATGGAAATTACCTGATTTTTTGCCTCTGAGTCAGTATTCTGAAATACACTCATGAAAAGGAAAGGATTCACACTTGGAACTACTTGAAAAGAATGTCTCTCTTCTATGCAAGTAGAAAATATGCCTGAATCTCTTCCTTGTTACTTACACACACACACACAAATCTAATTATAATCAATGCCCAAGTAAATTTTCAAATCTTTCTTTCCTTCCCCTGCCATGTCAGTTTTGAACTAATCAGCCTCCGATTGTTTTCTCCCAATAATTATCATGAATCAGGCTCTCACGAATTTTGGTAACAGCTGAAGAATATCTTTTTGACATCCTGTAGCATAATTAGAGCACAGCAAGGCTTTTTTCATGACTGAATAGCAGGGTTAGTCAACCAATGAACTCCCATTCCAGAACAGCCACCACAATGCAGTGCCTGTGCTGCTGCTAAACAAACCACACCGTGCCTGCTGAAGTTCACAGGGAAAACAAAAACTGCCCCAAAACCTAAAAATAGCCACAACACACTGAGATGAGCCAAAGGGGAATGCCTGCAGTCCTTACAACACTATGAGGTTTTGGGAAAGCAGTGAGAGAGTCACTGCTGCCCAGCATCATAGGGCTTGCACATGTGGAGTCACAAAATCCCAGTTTTTGACTGGTAACACTAATTGCAGTCTCATGCTGATCCATGCTACAGTCCAACACAGTGATTTCATTTACAGATATCACAATGCAAAGCCCAGAGCTAAACAGCTAAAGTCAAAAGGTTTAGCAGAAAAACCCATCCCTCTGGAGCATCTCTGGCTCCAAGGGCTCACAGGAAGGATAATGGCTATTTTGAAAGTGCATAGAGATGATGACCTTGATAATATTTTGCTGAGTTACTGGCAAAAGGACAAGGAAGCACATCGTTAAAAAATGAAAATTTTTTTAAAAATCAAGTTTAACACCATTTGTCACAGACCTTTTTTCAGAGATTTATTACAATTTGTGACCTTAGTTTCCCCTACATGCTTCTTAAATCCTGCAGAAGTCTCTATCTTTACGTCTGTACCAAGATTCAAATTCCACTTAAAGGGTAGTGCTGACTGTTCCAGAATAAATGAAGCTTTGCGCTGCTAAAGACTGCAGAAAGACTGTTTCATGCTTTTCCCCCCCAGTCTAAGTTCTTCCAAAACAAAACAAAACCAAGGCTTAAAAAGCAGGACACTGGATGGATAATGTGTGACCCCATTTCTCTGTGATAATTTAAAGGTGTTTAGTGGGCTTTGCGCAAAGGGTTCTGTCTGCTCCTTTTCTTTAAGGATACAGCTGAGGGTACGCAGACAGCAGGACTCAGAGCAAACACACATGGTCCTTAGGGGTGCCCTTGAGCCCCCAGTGACCCCCGGCTCAGAAGGAAAGGATACATGAGGCTAGCAGTGAATCACTTCTTCTCTCTCCTCCAAGACACTGGAAACATCTGGAAGGCCAGGATGGAGGGCTGGAGCTTTGTTGACTCAATTCTACCAAGCATCTTGGCACCCAAACCAGCTAATAAAGGGAGAAAATCACCAGAAACTCCATGCCTGAGGCAGTGACGGGCTGAATTCCAGGTGGATTCCTTACAGCAGGCAGGTGAGAAGCAAAATTACCTTGCTGGAATGTCACTGTATGGAGAACAGGCCAGGTTGGATGGGGCTTTCAGCAACCTGGTCTGGTGGAAGGGCTCCCTGCACCCATGGCAGGGGTTTGGAATGAGATAGTCTTTACGGTCCCTTCCAACCCAAAACCCACTCTCTGGTTCTATGATTTGCAATCCTCTAAAAATAGCTGTCACACACATATGCATATGCATCTACTAATTAGCATCTAATACGATGCCAGTACTCTCAATTACCTGTAAGTGCTGGAACTTTTGAGTTACTATCAACTATTGAGAATTGAGCTATAACCATCTGCAACTCCCACTTGGTTCCCACATTTCTGGGGAAACAGAGGTAACTCTGCTTCTTTTTTTTTTTTTCATTTCTTAAGGCAGATCAACTGAATCACTTATTCTACTCAGATGTGCAAGTGTTTGTTGCAACTGCTTTGAATTATTACGGGGGGGGACACGACGACACATGCTTCTGAATATTACATTTTACTGGACACTTGTGTACATTAATTAGCCTTTGGAAGTTAAACAGAGAAATGGGTAATTTAAACACCACTGGGACTACTTATTTCTCTCTCCTTAAAGCCTTATTCCCAGCTGAAGAGGGCTTTTCTCATGCATATGACTACTATTCAAAAGCAATCGGCTGACTCACAGCACACAGAACCAAGCATATGTGTCAATTTTAGTTGGCTTGTTGACCTTTCCAGGAATAGAGCCTTGGACTGTCCACACTTCAGAGCAGGCACTGAGTGTTTAGAGCAAATCTTTGTGGATGCTAAACAAGCATGTGCTTTCAATTGCCCAGCTGGCAGCTTCCCTACTCTTACCGCACTGAATATTTTACTATGTTTAATATAAAAGAGGAGCAAAGAGAGAAGTCCTTTTCATCCCCCCCAGTTGTGAAGTTTCTGAACCCTGTTACTGACAGGTGCTGCCTACACAGAGTGCTCGGTATTTCCCACTAGAACAGCGTTTTCCCCTGGAGCAGCCTGGAAGGTGAAGCAAGGACAGGGATTGCACTGGCATCCGGCAAGCTGAGCTCTCAATGCTCCCATTATCCACCTCTGCCATACACAAATCCCTGTCAAGCTGGAGCCACACACACCACGCCAAGCAGGTGGCCACCCTCTTATTCCCCCTTGCAGGAAACCCCATGAAGTCTTGAATAAAATGAGATTTCATTCACACCAGAACCCGTTCCTTCGCGTATCCCAAAGTGAAACGGCGCTGAGTTTGCTGAGCTGATCAGCAAAGCCCATGCCAAGTCATGTCTGGCCACAGTGAAACAAACACCTGAATTGATCTCACACCAACAAAGTATAATCTACCTCAGAGAACAAAAGCAGCAAATGCACTATTTCTTCTCAGTGTTTTCTAAAAAGTCACCTGAAGTGCACAGCAGGTTATTTTCAAATATCACAGTTCTTATACACAAAATATACCCATTTACATCTACTACCACCCACAAACAGTGAGAGAAAAGGGCTTATCTGAAAACATGACACACATCTACTCCGAAGAGAAACCACAGAAAATCCTCAAAAGCTGCAGAAGAAAGGAAAAAAAAAAAAAAACCAAAATGAAACAACACTTCTAAGGCTGAAGTTAGTTACTCTTCAACAGCACTACTGCCATGACCGAGGAGCCAAGAGCTGCTTACTGTTTTATAATGGTCACAGGAAAATTTACTTCTCCCACGAACAGGGACCTGGAAGGTCATACTACTTATTGGCATATTTAACGTGAATTTATTCTGCTTGAGTCCAGCTTGCTCTTCCTTCTCAAGGGGTCCACAGTTAAATGATTATATATATGCTGGCATGTGAAGCTTGGGTGGTTAATTTTAGCTGAAGACACGCATGCACAGAGCTCATATTTCTGACACAGTCACACTTTAGAACTCACAACCCTCCTGCAGCTCTTCCCTTACACTGCTCCCTTCTCGTACTGCTGTGTCTAACACAGAGTTCCAAGGTTTGGCACCAATTTCAAACAGGATCAGTATATTTTATAAACAGGATCAGGTTGAGTTGTTTGTGGTTTTTTACACAATCAGGAGGCTTTCTACCTATTATAGAGACAACCCCCTTCATGTAAATGCTCCTAACATCTATGGAAATGTGTGCTCTGAAAGGAAACCCAAGGTTTTGCATGACAAAAAACTCCAGATCCACCCCTTTTTAGAACTTCGGAACATTCACAATATTTGAAGGTTTTATCCATCACAAATGCAAGCTAAAAAGCATCAGGCTGAGTGAGACCTGGAATGGAAACACACAGCTTGGTGCAGTAAGGGCTGCCTGCCCTCTGGCAAGACCCCACCGTGTGCAAGTCAGCCCCAATTCCATGGTCTGACCACTGTTGCTGGCATTCCATAAAAATACGGAGAATTGGCACTGGTAAGATGCTTGGCTGGAATTCTTTATGCTAAAAAAAATAACACGGCTGACGTTGCCAAGGTGAGAGGCAAGGGCTGCTTCACCTCCCCTCTTGCCAAGTTGAAGGATAGATGTCTGACATTTTCACTGTTGATCTTTCAAAAGGCACACTCCTGCCAGAGTCAGATCCATGGGGCCCTTTTAACTGCTCCATGAAAAGCAAACAGCCTGGGAGCCACAGTGTCTCCACACCAGCTCTCCCCCCAGCAAAGCCCCCTCACCGTGGCAGAGGTGGGTGTTTGTTCTGGGGAGCTGGGGGACGAGAGGGGCTTTGATGGAGTTTGGAGAGAACATGATGTGCTGTGACATGAAGTAGCTGCTGTACCCAAACAGCTCAGAGGGCTGAGGCTCTGATGTGCTCAGGACTGTGCTGGAGCAGCAGCTCTGCTAATGCAGACAGGCACTAGGCTGAGGGTGAGAAGGGGGGGAGTTTGCATGTGTTCCTCCCAAAAACCCTGAAGATAGGAGAAGGATCTAACTCCAGGCTGCTACAGCCTCAGGGCTCCTGCTGTAAGCTCCCAACACTCAATGTGATCAGTTCCCAAAACTCCATGTAGTCTTGGCACACTTGGCTCCCGACAGTAAAAAAGCCTTCTAAACTTTTCTAATGAAGATAGACTCGTTTTCTCTATTTTGGAAAAGGTATGAGAGACTGTTCCAAACAGCTGCTGTAATTTCATTGGTATTTTTCACCTGGGGTCACAAATCTGTGTGTTTGCAGTATCATCTCCTCTGGGCAGAAAGCCATGGCCGCAGGAGGGATCAGAACAGATGAACTATCACTGCTGGACTGGACTCTGAGAAACAAAGGGCAAGGAAAAGATTCCAAGAGATAATAATCTGAAGAGGGCTGGAAACAGAACCTGATTTGCCATGTAGCATTTTAAGAACAAACTCACTCCTCTATTTCATTTTCTCTTGATTGCTTAGAGGATTAATTGGTCAAAACAACTTTCACAGATGTGAAGCAGCTCCAAGTAAACGTAAAATTGGTTTCTAAGGCACATGATACCAAACCCTTTCAACTCCTAGCAGCGTATGAAGATGAAAGTTATCTGATCCAAACACTCAGGCCAGGCAACATTGCAAAAGCTTTTCTTAATTTTTAACAAAATCATTTTGCTGTGGGGATTAGGGAATTACAGAAATTGGCTTTGGTCTCGCACCAAATCCTAGCCCTCTTTTTGCCAAGAAGGACCAGACAACATTCCCCTTTGGGTCTGCTTAGTGTTTAACGGACAAAAATGAGACTTCAAAATCAGGGCCTGGGTAGGCTCAGTCTATATCAACGCTGCAGCGACCAGCTGAATATCCTCCTCTCCCAAGAGCAGAGTGCCTAATGCCACTCAAAAAGGAGTAAAGTCATCTGCACCGCCTTCCCCACTCTATAAAACGTAATTTAGTTCAGTGTCCAAGGCTTTTCACGAGAGGCAATGCCTCTGGAGCTGCCAGAAGCTTGGAACGACATAAAGCAACAGGCAACCAACACATGGATGAAAAATCACTGCAACTGAGTTAGGAAGGCCAACAACCTATTCATCACTTTATCTGCCAAGCAAGATCAATGCAAAATCTGGGGATGGAAGGAATGAAGAAAGGAGCAAACAAGACCCAAACTTGAGCAAAGACTTGACCATGATTGCTTCAAGCCTGTACTCAATTCTCAACTAGTGAATGCACGTTTAACTCTTCTGAACAGGAATGCTGAAGTTCTGAACAGTACTGAATTTGGTAGTTAAAGAATTACATATTAATTCCATTATTTCTAAGGCTTATTGATGGTAAGAGGAAAAACAAGAAGGAGCCAATTGCCTTTCCAAAGACTTTTTTTATATTCTACCCCTATTCCTATTTCTAACGCTGCTCCGGCTCCTGGGCACTGTCAGAAATGGGACAGTTGGCTAGACAAACCCTAGGTGTGACCTACTTTTGAGAGGCCTATTTTTATTTTAAGCTGCATTTTTAAGATAGCGAAAAATATTTTGTGACAGATGAGCATTAATTTGCGTGGCAAAGACTCCATCCCAAAGACACACAAAAAGACTCTCAGAAGGATCCAGCTTCTCCCATTAGAGTCACATCCCAAGAGCTCATCTTCCTCCTAGCTGTCAAAATAAACAACCAATCTTTCAGATAGTTTTAAGAAAACTAAAAAAGTGCCAGATCTCCAGCATTTTTAAAATCTGGTGCTCACTTTTCAGTAGAGAAAAAAGGAAATATTTGTATGTATTTGTATCAACATACAGATGAGGGGATGCAACCCACACAGGTATCTGGCCCTAAATGTTTTCTTAATGACATCTTGAGGTGAAATTCTGGCATTTGAATATACTAACAACCATCTATACATAGGTGGAAGCATTTTTTGGTTTTGTTATGTCATTTACTATTATATTGCCATAAAGCCCAGAAATCAGGCCACAGAAAAAAGCTTCCTGCATACCTGGGATCACGAGGGGTTTGCCATATTTTATAGGAAATAAGGTCATCTTTATAAATTGCTCCTGCTAAGCGCTTACAAGTTGTTTCTTTTTTCCTCCCCCAAACAAAAAATAAAGTGCTGAATTAATTTCCACAAACATAACAAACCTAATCTAATGGTCTTGCAGTTGGCCATCTGTTTCACAGATACAAATCTAACTGAATCTTCCACTGACTGATAACTTTCTAAATTACATTAAATTGTCAATGCTGACCCTGCTTCCAGCTTACTTCCTCCTGCTTCCATTTAGAAGGCTGGGAGTGCTTTCTGTATCATGATCTATATGCCAATTAGACAGAAGTAAATTGGCAATAGTTAAAGCTACACATTTGGCACTAGATCAGATTTAAAGGGGCAGAGAAGGGCAGCATCCCCAGCTATGATGCAGACTAAGAGAATACAGGAAAAAAGCTCTAGAGTGCAGATGTTATAGAAAAAAAATTAGTTCCCCCTTCTCCACTACAGTCTGTGTCACAAAGACCTTTTCAAAGACCTATTTATTTATAAATAATTAAGAAATACTCCTTCTAACAGGAAGGAGCAAACCTCTATAACCTAGGTTTAGCTTAGCACTATATAAACAATTAGTGATTTTATCCCTAAAGGCTACTTACAGACAGGCTGGCCAAGACCCCAGTTACCAATTCACTGTCTTTGGGATGCAGAATGATTCCCTGCACGATGCAAGAGGAAAATTCTGCTTTTTCATTTCCCACTGACCTTATGCCTTGCTGGGGAAGGAAGGAAGGGGAATGCTACTTCCATCATAGCCAGCTGGCGTGGGCACCGCTGCAGGCAGGATGCTCAGGAAACCACTGGCCTGATCTGTGATAGCAAATCCTATCTCCTAATTAGAGAGGTTCACGAAAGTGACACCAGCCTGTGCTTTCATTGATCTGGCAATTCAAATCAGTGCTGTAGGGTTTTGCTAAAAATTCCAATACTGAACTTTTGTCACCTCCTTCTACATTAAAAAAAAAAATAAATCCTGTAAAGTAAAACTTACAACAGATCAGAATTAATAATTTAAAAGTATACTTTATGGGTTGATCAAGAAGTGACAGTACAAGCATAATTCCCAGAGGTACAGAAGTTTGGGAATCTCTGTCTGGGACCCTCCTCACACAGCCTCCTGCACCCTCATACAGCCTCCTCCACACCTAAAAGCCTCCTGCACCTTCCTGAAAAAATCATTCAAGCAACAGGAATAATTCTTGCACTGCTCCTGAAGCTTTCTTCAGAAATATATATAGCACCTTATAGTCCTTTAACAGAACTATCACGAGGCAGATCAACTGTAGGCTTCATCTACTTCCAGAAGAAAGAGTTTTAACATATTTAATGGGAATTTCCAATTCTTGAACAGCATGACCTACACCAGGCTAAGACTATTATCAGTTCCTTATAATTTTTCTTCCTACATCTCTTTCTAAAATGCAGATGGTTGAAACACTTCTGTTATTGTTGATAGTCCTTCAAGAATTATATGGCAGCAAGGAGGTTGATCTAAAGACCTGCAAGCTCTGGAAAATTCAGAAAGCACAAGACAATGACAACAGCCTATCCTCACTGGGGCCTCCATCCCTCAAATCCCAATATAATTTTACACACACCTACACAGTCCCTTTCTCTGTTTGATATCCTGCATTGAGTTTCCCATTTAGTCCTGCTTTTGCCTGAACACCTACACCTAGGAAAGTGCTGCTCCAGTAAACTTATGTAGCTAAAATTAGCTGAGTAAAGGGCTCAGTGAGAAGAAAAAATACATGGAATTTAAAGGTAATAAACTCCTGCAACTAATCCGTGTGGTCATTTTACTGGGATCCATAGAAATCAAACATCCTACTTTTTACTTTTTTTTTTTTTTTTTTTTTGTTAAATCTTTGTTTTNATTCACCATGGGTTGTGTTGGTTTATGTTTTTTTGGGGTCTTGTTCTGTTCTCCTTTTTTCTTTTTTTTTTTTTTTTTTAATTTGGTAAATGCTTGGTTTTCCTTTGGATGAGAACATTCACTTTGATCCATGCTAAAGATGTGGTCAAAATGTTCCCACAGGATGCAGATGAAAGCCCACCTATGTATGAAACTAAGCATGGTTTAAAGTAACATCAGATAACAGCATTGGCTTAGCTGCTGATAAAATCAGAGCAATTTACTGGTAATAATTCTGAGGACAGGCACAGAAGCAAGGCTTAGGGACATCAGTAATCTCTTCTGTCACCCTGGTTTGAGGATTTTTCTAGGCCTTCTGAATTGTGTTTATACTGTTTCCCACAATTGTACTATAAACAATGGCTTTGTTTTCCTAACTGTCCTTCGTTATTTACATATTTTTAGGTAGGAGAAGAAAGTTAATTGATAGTTGTCTTGACAAACGTGGTTTGGGAGGTGGGATTTCATCCTCCAATCCACAGGCACCTTTGGAAATGTATAAAATTGAGTTTTGTAAATAAACTAGTCTTTTTTTTCCTGCTTGCTCACCACTGTGCCTCGTGAGGTTCTTTCGTGTGTGTTGCGGCACTTTTCTGCCTGGAGCAAGGGTTGGAGGAATGCAGAACAAAGAGCATGTTGCCAGAAGAAGGGAAAAAAGGTGAATTATGCACCCATATAAAATGTTGATTCGGAAATTAACTGCAGAGATACTAATAGTAGGAGGGGAAAAAAGAGCTGTCAGGACTGGATGCCTGTTATCCTGATAGAACAACTATTACAGCATTACAGTTCTTTGTTAACTTCAATTCAAGCCCTATAATCTTAAAACTTCAGAAATAGGTAAAAAAAATTTAAAGGAAAAAAGAAAGCTGCAGCAGCTGTTGTTGCACTATGTTGATATTTCAGGTTACAGGCCCCTTTTTGCAAAAGGCAGGCTAAGAGCATCATCTGAAAATTGAAATTGCAACAAATCAGTTAAGCTGTGGGCAAATGGTTGAGTTGTGAATGAAAATTAAAACTGCTATTAAAACAACCTGACAGAAAAAGCAGCTCACCGCTTGGATTTGGGGTTGGTTGTTAGTTTGAGGTTTTTCTGGTTTTGCAGGTATTTTATTGTTTGGTTTTGTTGTTGTTTTTTGAACAAAACAATTCTCTTGCTGAATTTCCTAGAACTGTCATTTTTCCAGTATTTGTTTTATACCTTTGGCAACACCTGCATTGAAAATTTTGTTTATGCAATCCCACAGAGATTATGAGATTACAAATTCATTTTTCTCTCTACAAATAACCTTCCCAGATACCTCCTGCAGGTCTTCTCCAGAGCCATCACTGCTGGACTCTGGAGGAGCAAGACTTGCCAGGCATTAGCCTCTCACCTGTGGCTGCATCTGGCACTAGAGCACACATGGCAGCCTCAGCAAAATGACAAATCCTTCCAAGGAATACAGGCTGGTGACACCCTGTGAACATCAGGAGGACAGGTCCAGGCAGCTGCCAATTACTGAGGGGTTCTGGAAGAAGCACAAAATATCAGTATTGTTCACTTTTTACCAGAAAGGTATTTACATACTGTTGGAATTCTGGAAACTGATAATTTCAGACTTTCTGCGCTAGCAGGCATTGACCCTCAGGCAAACACTGCATTTGACCTGAAGCTGTGGAGACACCTTCCAAAACTGAGTGACAGCACTGGGATTATGGGTGTGTAGTTCGAATAGAATTGGGTGATATCACCCAGGGTGCAAAACTTAAGGTTTTACTATATAGTAATGTAAATGGGGCAATATGGAGGATTTAAGGCACTGCCTAAGTCCTTCTTCTTTTTGGCTGCAGGTGGTTTTTTCCTAATTGGGTGAAAAAGGTCCGCATTGCAGACCTTGGGTGGTCAGTTATTGGGTCAAAAGTATAAATAATATAGGTGTCATCTCGTTATTGGATAGTTTATGCTTAAAAATATCTTGGAAAGCGTTAGAGACAGCTCTATTTCCTACCTTGTTAGAGCTCACAACTCATGAGACTGCTATAGGTAAGAATTAATAAACACCTGAGTCTGAACACAAAACTGCGTCTCCTGAATATTAATCCCGGCTCTAACATGAAGCAAAGAAGATAAGAAACCAACAACACAGACCTTCTGAGATGTACCCCCTATAAAAACCACGTCTTTAACACAGAAGCCACGTCTCCTCAATGCAGATGCAAATGAAAAGTATGTTTTGTAGAGGTAAAAAAGTGGAAAATGAATGCAACTTTCTACATATTCATTGAAACATAGCTCCAGGGGATATAGAAATACATAGAATATAGGCATTGAACCCAATGAACTTCAGTTCCATCGCTCTCAAACATGGACATCATTTTAAGGAGGTGAGTGACACTTCCAGACATGAATCAAGGGAATGCAGCCTTGACCCCATCAGAGTGACTCTGACACAAAGGCCAGTGAAGAGAACATGTCTTCCTGAACTCTACTGGAGCCGACAAAGGCAGCAGCTGCCCTGGTCCATAGGGCAAATTTATATCTACAGTAGGTGTTTTGGAAAAAGGGATCCTTAGGGAAATTACTGTCAGCTCATCCACTCTTGCCCCAACGCTATCTATAGATATATAAAAAATAACGAGATCTCAAAGAAGAAACCAAGCAAATCAGAGCCCAGTTTAGTTTTTAAAACATGAGAAGCCCACAGATTCATTCAAAGCCGCACGCAGAGGTATTTCTGAAGAGCATACAGAAACACCAGGAATGAACATTTCCCAGCACACGCTGTAAAGAATACTAGCAAGTTGGAACAGTAGTGCCTTCAAAGGATACAGATCTCTTTACTATGATCCAGAAGCTCCTAGAGGATTTGAAGGATGGATGTTTTGGCATGAGGTCCTCAAACCTCATTTTATTAGCACATAAGGGAAAAATTTACTACTATTACTACTACAACAACAACAACACCGTTGGCCAAAGAAATAATTATTGAGTATGAACTAGCTTAAGCAATAACTGGTAAAAATTGGAATTGCTTGAAAAATGAGCAATCTTACATAGTGAGATACTGAGATTGCACAAAAACAAACAAATGAAAAAAAAAAAACAAAAACAAACCAAGAGTCTGTGTGGTATAAAGCATAGCATGGAATACCATGGAATACTATGGAATACATGGAATGCCGCTGTTTAGTAGCCTAAATCAGGCTTCTCCATGGACTAAGGGACAAAGTCTGTGCAGTTTTGTATGCTGACATTTGTCCAGTGTTTTGCAAATCAATAATGCAGAAAGCAAGCTCTCAGCAACACATTCTGAATTAAGCGTTTACAGATAATATAACTGCATTTAGCACATTTGTTCCTCTATTTCTACATTCTCAATTTTTCCTTTTTTTAGTATAACTAGTAGTAAATAGCAGATTAAAGTATTCTGATGGTCTAAATGAGTTTTTGTAGTGTTTTAAACACTTGTGTCTATTTAGTGTGACCCTTTATGTTTACTCTTTATATAAACTAGGATGCAACCATGCTTGGGTAAGGGCTAAGGGCTAGGTAGGGCCTTGCTCATTCTTCATGGACACCTGCCTTGCACTGACAACACTGTGTGCTCCCAATTCTCTGCAGATGCTTGTCTTAAAAAGCAAATAACCCAAACATCAGATTAGCAGCCTGATATTTCCATAAGGGCAGCTAAAACTGGCAGACCTCATAAAAGCACTGAGTAGCCTAAGACCAGGCTCCACCCCCAAGAAGGATTAAATACAATTAGCATCAGGAAAACAGATGTCTAACAAAGTAATAAACCATAACTTTTACACAAGGTTAAAAATTTCCCTCTCCTTTCCTCTATTCAGTGGATGATCCATGGCTCCCAAAGGTATCTCTTTGCTGCTTTACACCACCTCCAGATTCCCTTATTCTCTCATGAGTCAAGTCATTGGCAATCACTTGTCAGCAAAAAAGAAAAAAAAGTAAAACAACAAAAAAACTTGTTGAGCAAATGTCAGAGAACATTAAATTAACCAAAGATCAGCAATGAACAGCTGACACCAAATTGAACCCAACACATGGCCCCATTCACATTATTGTTAAACACACACAGCCAGTTGCTCTGCCTTCAAAATTACATTAAAGAATCTTTATTTTATAAAACAAAAATATTTGCTTGTGAATGAATAGTCAGCCTAGCAGTAAGTACATTATAAAAAGTAAGCTATTGCTTTCATGCAGTTTTGGCTTAAAGGTACTGCTTTACTTCTGAGTACAAACTATTAAGCATTATTATTAAGCATTTTCTCTTTAGCTCAAAGAGACCCTAAGTATATTTCTGTGCACTTCTGTTTGTGTACAAAGTGTATAAATCTTATAAATCTTATAAATCTTACACCACATGCCTTGTCCAGCCTTGCTGAGTAGGAATGGGATTTGGCACAGCAACTGGCAACTCCAGAACGGAAAAATCAAATACCACACAAAATAAATGCATTAAAGAAAGTGGGAAAGCTGATTGCTTTCTCCCTGAGCTGGAGCAGAATCAGGTAAGGACAGAGATAGTACTGGATGTGAGGGCAGGGAACCTAACTAAATACATCCATTCTCTCTCAACAAAGGAAAAAGCCAACCAGACAATATTTGCAATATTTTAAACAGACGGTGTTGAAATGAAACATTAAAACAATCATATTTACAAGAGACTAAGGTACCCAGAGTGGCAGGTGTGTTTCCTTTTAATCCTTGAAAAGGATTTTTTTCAACACTGAGTAAATCTCATTATGAGTAAATCTCTATGCCTGTCACCCCTCCCACTCCTAGTCTTATTTAGGTAATAATTCTTAGATATGTTTATACTGCACACCTCCAGAACAAGAGCATCTGCTTTTAAGTTTCAGCAAATCTAGGCAATCTACTCAAAATTTAAATAAATTTTTTCAAAAGGGCACAAATTTGCCTCCTAAATCCATATTTAGTCATGAAAATGTTTCCACAGAAGGCCAGAACAGATTACTTGTTCCCCACAGACATCTCATCCTCATTAATCCCAGCATCCTGTATTGTGGACCCTCTTCTAACATAAATTTTCCACTGCAATGTCTTAAACCAAAATCAAACAACAAATATTCCTACCTTCTGAATACTAAGGCATGTATCACAAGAGAACAAAGTAGCACCTGTGTGTTTTTGGAAGCCTCTGCCAAAACCAAGCCACAGTCAGGTAAGCCTTTGAAAGTTCTGGTCTTTTCACACGCCCTGTACTGAATCCACTGGAGAAGAATTCTGATCCCAGATTAATTACCCTCATTTTGGTGATTTAAAAAAACAAAAAAATCTCCAAGAACTTCTTTAAAAAAGCCTGTATGGCAAATCTGTGAATGCAGAGCAGAGAGGATAAAATCAGCTTGCCTTACAATGCCCAACTGTTTCCCAGGTGATCATTATCACATTCCAGTGTGGGCACAAGGGTGAGATGCCAGAACACTGACACCACTCGACTGCTTGTAACTGGACACTCAGGAGTTCTCCATAAACTCTCCAGTGCTTCACTGTAAAAAACACTGATAAAAAAAAATAAATACAACTACTGCTTAGTTCAGAAGCCTCGTTAAACCCTTCCACATCAAAATCATCCTCTCTCCTTCCCTTTAACAATACTCACCCTCATAGAAGTTCTGTGGGGTCACAATTCTTAGACAACAAGACTGGGACAGTTATAATAAAATTAGTAACTGCATAGATAATCTATAAGGAAATTTTGTTTGTCATTTCAAAATAAAAAATCCCCTACGGCAATAAATAAGTGTATTTGAAGTAAGACTTTTCAGACAGAAAGGTAACACAAAAAACATCTGAGCAGTCACAGCCTCGTCATGATGACCCTTATCATGAACTACCTGCTAATAAAAGAAAGCAAGTACTGGTTGCATGAGAGACTTAATGCTTACTCACATGCAAAACTTTTAAATTAGACCCATATTAAAACCCTTGTGCAGTGTGTAATGCCCTGGTAAGACTTCACCTGAAACATCTTGTAGGGTTCTTGCCACCTGTGCTCAAGAAGGAAGAATTCAGACCAGAAATGGTACAGAAAACGACCTGAGAAATGAGGAGAAAGTCTTGCAAAAGAAAACTCTTAGGATGAGGTTTATTTGAACTTCATAGTAAGACATTCTTTGCGCAGAACACTGCAGGAGGAGCAGAGCAGCCCAGCAGAGGCGGTGGCAACAACTCCCCAAGAGCACAGAAGCAGGCTGTGAGAGTCAGAGCAGATGAGGCTGGAGGAGAATTCAAGGAGCATCTTTCCACCAAGAAGGAGAGGATGCAAGCCACGTGGTTTTCAGATTTTTATATTCATGGAAACAGTGAAATTGTTGCATTAAATTTATTATATTACTTAATTAATTATTAATTTATTTATTTATTATACTTTAATAAGAAATAATTACCAATAATAATTTGTTTTATCTATATTTTATGTATATCTAGATGCTATTTTAATATTTTATAACTTTATATTTAAATGATTTTATTTATAATTAACTATATATTATTTTTCTATTTTATATTAATATAAATAATAAACAATAAAATAATAGATAATTAATTAAAATAATGAATATTTTGTTTTTATTTATAAATACATTGTTACATTAACACTGTAACAGTAGAGTCTGCCATTGATTAAAACAAACCCTCTATCTCACATGCTATTAAATACCATCTGCATCCATCCCTCTGTGCTCCACAAACAGAACAAGACAGCACAAAACAACATGCAACTGGGAGTAAAAGAAATGGTAAGGCTTTTAGAAAAGCGTATGGAATTTTTAATTTTTCCTCAGTGTCCTATGAGGCAAAGAAGTAAATAAACTAAAATCAAGCTGCAATCCCCAAATGCATCCTGTACAAGAATAAGAATGCTTTTTGAAGGATGACCCACCTCAAATCCCTTTCCAGTCTGTTTATTGCCATAATCACAGAATAGAATTAAATGAGGCTCAAACATCTACACCTGAATTGAGACAGACAAACAGATTAATCTGGAATATTTCAGAAAGCCTAAACCAAGCAACATACAGCATCTACATACATTTTTAGCTTTGCATTTCTGACACCCCTTGTAAGAGGATTTTATAATGATATCTGCACTGAAATGTGACATGTATAGTTTGAAACAAAGCAGTTATAATATGGCCTTTATCTTGAGATAAAAACAACTGAATATTCACATAAAACCATTTTCATGTGATTCTTTTCTACTTAATTTGATTTCTGTAATGACATCAACTCATTAAATAATTGATACAATTTTAGATATTTAGATTTTTGTAATATTTAAATATCTATGTATTATACAGAGAAATACAGACTGTGCTGAGTTGTCCCTGGCATGTGTATGCACACACACAGTACCTGTATGTGGGAATTTCACTGTGTGATACATGTGCTGTCATAAATGATCCAAGTCTCTCCTGGAAGGTGTGTTGAGGCTTCCCTCTTTGAGAGAGAGCCTGTCTCAGTCCCTGCTGTGGTGATCAGAAGCACCCCGATGTATTTTGATGTCTTTGCAGAGAATACTCATATGCCTAGAATGTCCCTCTCTCTCTTTTTTTTTTTTTCCCCCTGGTTAGAAGTGCCAAGGAAACAGATTTTTCTCTCTCCTGGTCAACCCAGGAGAGAGGACTCTGTGTATAAGACTCTGGGTGAGGTTTCACCCGTCTGCTGTTAGTTTCACACCTCCTTCCCTCTGCTGAGTGCACCTTTCCTGAGACCTGCCAGCAACAGGTCCGACTTTTGCACAGCCTTAGGACGCTGCAGTTCACACTTGTGTTGACCTGCGTTGTCCTCTCCTGACTGATCCTCAGAAAAAAGAGGTGCGTGCTCTTGCCACACACTGTCTGCTCACAGGCTGCTGCATCAAAAGAACACTTCCTGAGCTGTGTGATTAAATAGAAGTGTGGGGAATGTGTGATTGCACACAACAGCCTTTTTCAGACATACCTGTGAAACACTGAATTATACTTTGCTATTTATTTTAATCTTTGTAGAGTGCCAGCAACTAAGCCTTCGATCTAAACATCTAACAACTGGCTGAAGTTCCACGCTTTTTGACTTGGAAAACCTCGGTAACAACAGGCTGTGATCCGATTCCAACACCAAGTCAATAGTCAGCTGCAAGATATTGCTATGACGATTCCAATAAACTACTTACAAGCACTAATAGAGATGACAAAAGCTTAGCGAACTGCAGGAATTCTTTCCCTTACTTAATGAAAAGTATTGCTAAGTCAGCTAGCAAAAATAGGCTGATCAAATCATAACTTTGCAAATCTCTTATCAGCCAAGTCAATTCTTCTCTCTCAGTTTTTAAGTTAAGCACTTGAAAATCTCTTCCAGAATGAAGTGTTTCTTCCAAATAAGTATGTTCCCTTTGCTGTACACTCCACATCAGCTCAGAAGGCACATAGAGATAAGAGCATTAAAGGGAAATGTTTAATAGAAGGAGAAGTCATGTGTTAACTAGGACTGAAATTTTATACATAGAGATAAACCTTTTAACACTCTCTTCACATAGAACATTTTGAATCAGCTCACTATTTTACAAGAATAACTTTCCCCCCCTTTTTTTTTGCAATAACATGTTTTAAAAATGAAGTTATTTACCCAGCTTTGGGGCCTGTTAACTTCTGCAAACCTCATGTACTGATGCAGCTGGCACAACTCAGCCCTGGCACACATTTGGGGTGGTGCAGAGCAGGAGTCATTCCTTCTTCACCAGCCCATATGAACATGGCCCAACTCCTCCTGCCCCTCCTGACCTTCAGCAGGAGCGGTTTTCCCACTCCTTGGATCTCAGGGTCTCCTATGGAGCAAGGGCAAGAATGGGAACACTAAGGTACACGCACACCCAGAGCCTGTCTGCTGCTCTGGAAATGAGAATTTGGTCCTGCTCAAAGGTCACAGCACATATATAAAGTGCTCATGCAAACACAGGCACGTTTCTTTCCTCTTGTGTTATTCAACATTTTTAATTGAAGCAGATAATAATTATGGGGCAAGAAAAGCCACGAAGCAATTATATCTGCTTAATAATAAGTACCATTCATATTTTCAAAGCTGAAAAGAGGAACAATAAAGGCGACAGGGAAAGCTGAGCAGCCTTCAGTTTTCTCCAGCCCTGCATAATCCCTAAATCTGATCTCAAATGAGAAAAGACAAAATATACAAAAGTTACAAATAAACTACATTAAATAAAATCCTAAAAAGCTCAAATGTTTGCGCATCTGAAACCTTGTTTTGAAACATCATTACGGTACATTTCACAATAAAATGCTAAGCCTCTGCTGACATTACTGTGGCTCTTCAGCCAAGTTTCTTTTACTCCATTCAAAGAAACAAATTTTTCCAGACAGGCTTATCCTGGGGTCATTTATTACACATTGTCAGACACAGAATGCTTCATCTTGAGAAGACATACATAGGGTTTTCATTCATTAGTTTCTTACAAACTCAAATGAAGGAACAGCAAAAAAAACCACCCCAAAACAAACCAAACTTAACACAAACCAACCAAACCACAAAAGAAAACCCACCCTGGAAAAGTTATCTACTGTCAGTAACATACTGACAGGTTAGTTAACACGTTTCTACTGATACAATAGGAGGAAAAACCGTGTAAAAGGCCGCAACATTCTCCTATTTGTATAGGCTTTATACACACGCTACAAGGCTGGGGGCTTGTAGGAGATGCAAGGGACAATTTAAACTTGGCATAAAGATAAAGGATCACATGCTTTTTACAACCTTCAATCATCACAAAAGCAATCTCTTAACTTAATTAACCCTTGTGAATTCTCAAAGCCATAAAACAGTCGGGGGAACGATGCTTGTTTTGATTACATTAGGAAAAGGTGTTTGCATAAGGTGTGAAGCTGACTCAGAACAGCTAAACAAAAAGTAAGAGCGAAGGAGGTGTTATGCTGCGCTGAAATATTGTTAGCCTCAAATGTAAAATGGAAATAAAATCAGAATTAAACATTTGTTTTTAAAGACCCAGGAATCAGGAACTCTGAATGTCAAAATAATTTTATCAGCTGTGTACAAGTCACTCACCACGAATAATTTTTTTTTTTCCTCCCAAGAGTTGGCAACACCTTAGAAAGCGGGCATAGTCTATTCAGCAAAAAATTATCTTGGTTACTGTCTGGCCACTCCTCTGAATGTCTAGTAATAACATCAATATGCTCCAGAGAGACTGGCAAGAAACCTGTCATGATTGCCCAGGAAACATATCAACAATGAAAGCAACCTTGTATTTTGCAGCTAATTCAAGATGACAAGACAGCACCTGAATGGATTGTATCACAGGGTGTGACAAAATTTAGGCCACCATCCCTCAAAATTATTCAAGGACAATATTATGGAAAAGGAGTTACCAACACAAAGTTTCAGCAGAGTTAGGTACTTATTTCACATTGCACCCTTATGGCCACATCACAACTTTTACAAACTTCTCTGAGTAAGTCTTGCAGGATCTGATATTTGATGTTTGATATCCATGATGACAGCAGGCAGATAGATTTATCCCTGGCTGCCTGAAAAGCCCTATATTACAAATCTGAGCTTCCACACTCAGAATCTTCAACCACGAAGCGATTCTTGCTATCACCGCCCAAAACTCTCAGCAGAATGTATTTGGCTTTTGTTGGCATAGTAGCCATATTCAGCTCACCCTAAGCAATGACTGGCAAGCATTTTCTCATTCTTTTTTTTCCACAGAAACCTCACTGGACCAAAGGAAGGAGGAGGAGAGAAAGCAGAAGGGCAACAATGTCTGTCTAAGGTATTTACTCTGACAGTCACTTAGCTGAGGATTCTTTCTTTTTAATTTTATTTTTATATATACATACATACATACATATATATATATATATACACGCACATAAATACAAAAGCTGTCTTTCTTTGATCCACTTTATCAGGACAGAGCAGCCAAGGCCTCTGGAAGAGCTCTGCACAAAGCTGAGCTCATCCCTGGCAGAACCCTGCCAAGACCCCCAGACTGAGGAGCACCTCCAGATCTCCCTGCTCCAGCAGGCAGCAAACCACACCAGGCAGGAGGCAGTCCCACAAGGGCAACCTCTGGAATTCCTGAATGGCAGGGGCAATAAATTCACAGAATTCAGAGGCTGGAAGAGATCTCCAACATCATCCAAGTCCATCCCATGCCCTAACACCTCAACTAAACCATGGCAACGAGTGCCACATCCATTCTTTAAACACATCCAGGGATGGTGATTCCATCACCTCCCTGGGCAGACCATTTCAATAGCTCATCATACTTTCAGTAAAAAACTTTCTCCTAATTTCCAACCTGTAATTCCCTTGGTGCAGCTTGAGACTGTGTCCTCTCCTTCTGTCAGTTGCTGGAGAAAGAGACCAACCCCACCTGACTACAACCCCCTTTCAAGAAGTTGTAGAGAGTGATAAGGTCAATAATAAGGTCGATAATAAATGTCTGCTGCTTGACAGGGAATGTGGCTCAGGAGCAGGGTATGAGGTGAAGGATTTCTATCTTTTGTCCTCCTGCCCACAGAGTGGGTAAATCCAGCACTTGGATTTTGGTAGACACTACCGACTATTTTTCACATCTCCTTTTCTCTGCTCGATTTCACAGCTCAGTCCTCACAGGTGCTGGTGCTGCTTTGTGCAGCCCACCGGGGGCGGGTTTAAAGCCCAGTGTATATGCAAAGTCTTTGCAATACACCTGTGTACATAAGCCCTTTCTGCTTCCTAAAGGGCTCTTTACATATGAAAAGCGAGAGAAAGGACTCACTTTAATCTCCCTCCCAAAACACTTGGCTTGAGCTGAAGGGAGCCATGCTTGGGCAACCCCCACACAAAGCCTCCAACTTCCACTGTCAGCTCACAAATTCATTATTTCAGGGGCTACTCATGCGTGAAATATCCGAAAGTATCTGATCACACGTGAAGGGCTGCTGTTGTATCCAGAGCTGAATACTCCTTCGCTAACACGTGTTTATCACCTCATTCCTTGCGAGGAAAGTATGCAAAAACAGAGATTGTTACTTTACCAGCTGCACTATAAACGTCTTTGATTGCAGGGCCTGATAGGAAGAGGCGCTGGGAACCTTTAACTCCCACGTGGAGTTGAACAGAATTTTCACACATAAAGGCTAAAGGACCAGACCTGGACCAAATCCTGTGGCTTTATTACAAATTTCTCAGGAAAATAATTCTGTCCTCTAAAAACTGCATAAAAACGTAATTTTCTTTGTTTAAATATCTGCCAGAGAGACAGAGAGAACACATTTGAAGCTATCTTAGCCACTGTCTTGAGATTCTTTACATCAAATCAAATAGCTTTAAAAAAACCCAAACAAAACTGCTGATGAGAAGTCTCTGTAAGTTTTGATCAGAGTTTGTATCTTGGTACGGACAGTAATTCAAGAAGACAGGCAGATATGTGGGTGTCCTGAGCTCATTTATGCTGCAGGAATGGAGCAGCCACACACTTTTTACTTACAGGGTGCAGTGGTTTTTTTACTTTTCAGCAAAGGAGAAGAGAGGAAAGGG
>VYXD01013599.1:99482-130545 GCA_013397195.1 Hylia prasina
ACCCTGCCACCCTAGGTACCCCAGGAGAAACCGCGAAGGGTAATTTCTCCTCAACCAGCGGCAGTCCCGCCTTGCTGCCGAGGTCCTTACCAGCTTCATGGTGCTGTTGTTGTGCTCGCAGCGCCACAGCATCATGCTCATGGTGCGGGGGCACCTGCCGGGGCTGCCCGCGGTGTCCCCGGGCGCGGCTGGCGGGACCATGCCCGGGGACAGCGGGGCCGGCCCGGCCCGGGGGAGGATCCTCGCACCCCTCGGGGCGGGGGCTAGCACGGAGGCGGGGAGCTGCCGGCAAACCNCCAATAACCACAACCCACCACGATTGCCAAGCCCGCGTTTTAGCAAGATGCTCAAGGGCACCGGGCGCATTTTAAAGCAAAACTGCAAATTACGGGTGTTTCTCCCCGTTTTGGCAGCATGGCTCTGTGAAAAGCACAGGTTCTGAAGCTGCCTTGCCAGTAAAAATCATAAAAAAGGGGAGTTTTCGGACCACAAAGTGATCAGTTTGAGTACAATTTGGTCATTTTTCTTAATGTTTTTATATCTCTTTACTGGATTATTAAATGATTTAACAATTAGAAAATGACGTTGAACTGCTCATGCGCTCGCCGGCATTTGGCGTGATCTGAGACGCTTGCACTTGGAATTGGGTTTATACTGAAGTCTGCTGGGATGGGAAGGGACCAGGCTTGCCTTGAGTGAAAGGGAAGAATACCTCAAAAATGATTCAACAGGTGGAGCATCGCAGATCGGCTTTGGGAACATAAGAGAATAGGGAGAGTGTTTAGAATAATTACTATACCAGATCCTATTTGAGATACAGCTATTAAAGATCTTTTGTAAATGCCAGGGTATTCCACAGGTGCTCTCTTGCACCCCTGTGAAATATCTCCTGTGTTCCCCTGAAGGACCTTGCCTGGCACAGCAGTCCAAAATACAAAGTACTCAGCTGTGGGAGGATTCATGCCTGTTCTTGCCCAAGGTCCTGTGAAATCACCATGAAAAAAGCAGTGGGAACCACACTCCTCACCCTTCCGCTCTGCAGAAGGTGCTATGCCTGACAAAGGCCAGGCCAGAGAAATACGGGGAATTAAAACACGTTTGAAGGAATTCCCCAGGCCACCCTTTTCACACCCTCTCTCCAAATATCAATTTTGATCTGCATAAAGGTAACTTTGCTGGTTGCAGGAGGGGAGGCAAGAAATTACCACAGGCATAACCCACAGGTAATGGATCCAGAGCCCATGAGCAGTTCAGTGTAATTTTCTAATTGTTAAATCATTTAATAATCCAGTAAAAAGATATTAAAACATTTTTTTAAAAAGGACCAGATTGTACTCAAACTAATCACCTTCTTATCTGAAAATTCCCCTTTTTGTATGATTTTACTGACAAGGCTGCTTCATGTATCCACTCAGTATGTTGCTGAAGAAATACAGTAAGTCAGTAAATTGGCATTTGAAATTCCATAAATACCCTTTTCCATAAGAAAAAACACGTGCCGCCTTATTGAAGGCTTTGCCCCAACAGTTATGCTTCCACGAGTTAGATTTAATTCTTTCAGTCTATAATAGTTGTCTTGTTCTAGTTTATTATTTTAAGTGATAATGAAAAATGAATAATTATTGAAACAAACAATCATATTCCCACAGTGTAAAAAGAATTGTCCCACCAAGTCTGGTAGCTTGAATAGCTATGTACAGAGAAAGAGCTGCATGTTGAAAGCACTCAAAGACTTCACGCATACATGTTACCTTTGAACCATAGAAGTAAAATCTGAATACTCTTCTGAGAATAAAGAACTCTTGTTCTTTCCCTTCAGGCCAACGTGGACCAAAGCCCTAGCACAGCCAAATCTTCCCAGCCAGCCCTCTACGTAAGCAAGTACCCTGCTGAAAGGTCACTCCTACAACACTCAGAAGAGGGGAAGGTCACAGTCCATTTGAGGGCTTGAACATAAAGATGTATGGCCTTCAGGAGGGTCACAGGCTGAGACAAAAACCTGCTGACAGAGTCATGAATGAGGGAATAAATGCGTGCACTGGGAGGGAGCAGCCTGGGTGTGATGCCAAAAGGATTTTCTAAGAGCATCTCAGCAGCACCTTGGAGGAGCTGCAAGTGCCTGCAGCGCGTGCCCCTCGCTGAGCTGAAGTTTGTCCCTTCCCTGCTGTTGGCACAGTGGGAGCATCAGCAAGGGCTTCCCATCCACCTGCTGGCATCTGCCTAAATATCATGACATGATGGTGTTCTGCTTCCAAAAAACACAGCAACTTCAGGCAAAAAATATCCCGGGAACTGAGACAAGTGGAGCTTTACACTTGCAGGATTACAGCCCAAGCAAAGGGCCAAGATGACCCACAGCACAAGTCAGCATTACTTCAGACACTTCCTAAGCCTCTTAAAGGTTGGTGGTGATCTGCTCTGCCAGTTTGAACAGCCAAATGCATTCATTCAACACTCACCCTGGTGCCAAAACCAGGAACTGTAAGAAACAAAGGACAGGCCTCAGAAAATGGTAGATTTTTGTCTACCATCACAGGGAAAACTCCATTTTTGGGAGCTGGGGAAGAGAGTAGAGCCAAACTGCCTCAGCTACAAAAGACAGATTAAAAGACCAGATATGGATGGAAGGACTGTCCAGCCAACCAGTCTTGTTTCTTTGAACACAGTTTGCTGTCTGTTTTTACATTAACTGAAGTGTGGTTCAGGCTTGAGTATTTTCTCATTTTATCCTTGTTTGAGCCAGCTGAGCACACTGCATGTGGACAGAGACACTCACATGTAATCAGCCTGAAATACTAGTAAAGCAAAGCTCCTGAGGTTAAAGTATAAGCTCTGTGCCTCCCAATCACTTTTTAAGCTAATTAATATCCTTAACTAAAATCTGCGTTGCTTTTAAGATGCACTTTGATTTAATGTATTTTCCCAAGCCAGCCTTGATTTGGGATGAAGATCCCTCGAGCTCTGATAGCGTTGCCAGGTGTAACTGGAATTTATTTCCTCCATTAAAAGTAAGACTTTGGAGCTGCCTTTCATCCTCCTATCTCCCTTTTAAGCTCCCACAACACAGTGAAAGAGATAAGGTTAGGACTGAAGCTGCTAAAATCCACGCATGACCTCTTGCCCCCTGGCAGCAACACGGCGGGAGTTCCTCCCCAGTTCCTGTGCCCCAGCTTTGCTGACAGATCCAGAAGATGCGTTTCCCATACAATGCCCAATTTCAAAAGAGAACAAGGACCAGATATTTACTCGTATTTGAATCCTTTAAAACCACAAAGCATCCAAACTCTCTAAGCCTTTATTATGACCTTCAGCAACACGTACATGATGACATGGAGTCAATATTAAGTTGAACCTTCAGGAAAGGACATTATTTACAGCCCTAATGGGCATCTAAACTTCCCTATTAAAGTGCTGAACAACACACTTGTTATTCACCAGCAAGTCTTCAATGACACAGAAACACGTGTCCCCAGCAAACCCCATGCTCTAACGAGACATGATTCCAGTTTCCAACGCTTTCCAAATAAAACTGCTGGAAAAACAGGAGGAAACAGGTGCATACAGTCATTGTCCGTGAAACATTTACTATAAAGAAAGCTTGGGGAAATCCGTTCACTAGTAATTCATTGTTTGCCTCTGAAAAATATGTGTGCTAACAACTTGCTCCGCAGTCATTAAACAAAGCCACACTCCTGTACTCCATTACTTTTGCTTTTTAAACACATCAACATTTTGCTGGGGTTGGGGGGGGATTTTGTTTGTTGGTTTGGGGTTTTGGGGGTTTTTTTTGGGTTTTGTTTTTTGTTTTGTTTTGGTTTTTTTTTTAATACAGAAAAGAATGCATATTAGAGTTTTATTACTGCTTTTCAATGCATTCTAGTCAAAAAGATCACAATCTTCTTTTCACTGAAAGACCACAATCTTCTTTTCACAGAAGGCTGGGTTTTTATTTGTTTTTACTCTATGAGATATGTCTTCCTTTCATGCATTACAGAATGGAAATATCTACCAATTATAATCGTGAAAGCATCTTAGAAATCTTGAAGCTGTCAATAACAGCATTTTGCTAAGCATGACGTGGGAGAGAACAGGAGCCTAGCTCATGGAATCACAACAGATGCTCAATAATTTTCGCTCCAAAAAAGCCCTCAAAATGGTGTTGAGCAGGAGCCACTGAATTCAACATTTTCTAAACCAGCAGATGAGATGCCTTGCATTGAACAGCACCATTAGAGGACCCCATGAAGGAGCTGCCCACATGGTTGTTCTTGATTTTCAGTAGTTGTTGGGAGGTTCTGGAGGACACAGAGACAGCTTGTGCTGGGTACCAGATCAGAGAGAATGAGATGACCTTGATAGTCACAACCTCCCACCAGTCCCTGACAGAAGTACAAAAAGAGACAGAAACTCAGTTAATCAACAGCTGAAGCAGACTATTATTACTGGCAAATGAGCATTCTTTCTCTGGAAAATGTCTTGTTAAACTGGTGTTTCTGCTGAGTTCACAGGAGCTTATGAAAGTGATAACACAAATGTGATTCTGTGAGGAGGCTCTTGCCTCATTTTCAGGTGGCATAGTGAAAACCAGAATAATAACAAACCAACCCAGCAAATATCTGATGGACTGAAAAGGAGTTAACTGGTTTAAATATATATGATAACTGGGAGAGTATCTTCACGAAAATAAGCATCTTGACTATGTTTCACAGGAATAATTTTCAGCCCTATTTTCTGAGCAAACCCTAGAAGAGGCTACAAAATTTGTTGGTGGCACATCAGTAATGACAGAAGTAAATGGTTTAAAAAAAAAAAAAAAGAGGAAGATCAAAGCAAAAGGAGCTCATCTATACTGATTAGAACCATGAAAAGGTGTTAACACAGGAAATACAATCTCATTGATGCCTTAGGAAGACTGACCTGAAACAGACTGGACAGAGCTGGAGAATAAAGTAGGTATTTACTGAAAGGCCTCTAGGACACACCTTGGGCAGGACAAGAGCCTGGCCAGGGCTGCAACCAAGGTGGACTGAGAATGGTCACAGAATGGCCCACCAGTCACGAGGTCTCATATTTTCATAAGTTTTGGTCCATTTGCATATTGGGGTTTAACTGTCCAATTACAGCTTCAGGGTGTGAGGTCTCATCCTTCTTGTTCCTCCCTCCAGCCACCCTTGTTTGTGCTTTTGGGCCTGAAAGTTGTCCTTGGTCTCCAGCAGGAAAAGGATTTGTTTTGTCTCCCTACTCTGTGAAGAGCTGACTGGCACTGAATGTGAGGCTCAGAGCTGCACCCCTGGGCAGCACAGAATCTGAAAAACATGAGAGCTGAAGCTTGAGGCATCGTTGTAAGGAGGAGAACCTAAGAATGTCACAAAGCAAAGGACTCTCCATGAGTTCAGTGCACCTGGAGAGAGCATCAGGGCCATGATGTGCCAGCAGCATGCCAGGGTTTGTGCTCTGCTCTGGCTATAGGGGTGATGCAATACCTGTACATAAGAACAGGTGGTTATCAAGCAAGAACAGGCTTTATCACTTGCTGGGTTTAATGCTGGTTGCATAAAACAGTTCAACAGGTTTAACCTTTGGAGAGGCTTCAGAGAGGAGCCGCCAGAATGACTTAAGGACTGAAAAATGCGGATCACAAGACAAGATTCAAACAGCTCCATTTCATTTGCCAGAGAAGAGTAAGGGCAAATATGAGATCATAACATGAACTAATAAAAAAAAATGAAAGCAAGTCAGCAGAAGTCATATGGACTGTTTTATGGAGGAAGTCAGAGTGAATTATCACATTTATTGCTGTCTTTTTTATCATCACAGGGTATTTCTAAGTTCCCCATTAAAGTGTATCAGTCAGCCACAGTTCTGTTCCTGCCAACCTTGAATCTTTACTATCACCTGACTCCTTCCAACAACCCAATGCAACATATAGCAGCCTTCAAGGATCCCAAGGAATATCCCAGTAATGGAAGCCTTCCTGTGCTCCACCCCAAGTCCCAGTCTGCTGGTGCCCTCCAGGGCACTAAGAAATAGCTGGAGTCTGGGGGATTTTTTAAGAAGTATGAAATTCTTGATTCAGAACACAATGTGTTGGGGAAAAAAGCTGCTAAATAAAGTAACAAAAATACCAGTAGACTGAATACTCACTGGTTAAGCAGTGCTGACAGTATTACCAAGGCCACCCAGATGATGGAGAGCAGTAAATTCTCACTGTGGTCTGAGGGACACAAGTGCTCAGCTGGTCACTTCCAACCACCCTGGTCCCACAGTCCAAAGGTCTGAAAAGGACAGTAATCCAGGGATTATCTTTGCCAAGGAAGCCTATGGGTCCTCCTCCAAAAATCATAGGGCAGTGTTGTCTTTGGACTGGAACATAATCCTAGCCCGCACTCCCAGCTCTATGACCTGACATGCCCTTCCCCAGTTTCCCAACATGTAAAAAAATAATAATATTGATACCAAACAAAAATAGATTGACTTACTATATTTGAGACTAATTCTTGAGTCATACTATTTTAATAGGCAGACTAAAATACAGACAGGAAAATGTTATTTGCTCTGTTTCTGCTGAGTCTTTGCCAACTGCCCTGAACAGCAAGAACTTAAATTTAACTAAGCAATTCTACTTAAGCAGATGCAGAATGGTACCAGAAAAGTGATTCTATTAGTCTGGAGACAAACCTGCTCAACAAAGGATCTCTCACCATAACTTCTGAAACCTGTCCCACAAAAGAACACATACCAAGATTTAATTAAAAAATAGCTGCAACTCACAGCCTTGATCAGCCACCTGGAACACTTGATAACAACTGGTATCCACCAGATCCTTTTGCCAAACTCTTTATACTTTGCTCTTAAATGAAGTGATTGCTAACTCAAAAGCACAACATATTGTGACCCAAGTAACCTATATGGTAGATTTGAGTTGAAATTTGTATTATGAAATTCTGTATGCACACAAATACAGAAACAACTGAAATATATAACGACTTTATTGGGGGTGCATTTTTTAGGGGTGATCTTCCAGTACCTGAAGGGAGCCTAAAAGATAGATGGAAAGGGACTTTTTACATGACATGGGTGAATGACTTCAAACTGAGAGTAGGTTTGGATTGGATATTATGGAAGAAATTCTTTACTGTGAGGGGTGTGAAACCCTAGCAGAGGCTGCCCAGAGAAGCTGGGGCTACCCCATCCCTGGAAGTGTCCGAGGCCAGGTTGGAGGGGGCTCTGAGCAATCTGGTCTGGTGAAATGTGTCCCTGCCCAGGGCAGAGGGGTCATGAGAAGATGATCTTTAAGGTCCCTTCCAACCCAGGCCATCCCATGGTTCTAATTAGAGTTGAGTCCATGGAGCAGTTTGCCTGCAAAAGCTGCAGTTAACCTGCTATTGGTGGCAGTGCCATGATCAGGTCGTCCCAACTAATTTGATTTCAAAGGAGTATTTCCAGTGTCCACAGGTGGTTCTGGTGCTGCTGTTCTTCTCGCACTTAGGTTTCAGCACTGCCTTCTGAACCTGAATCTTCAACTCTAAACACCTAAATGCAATGCCCAGGGTTGTTATGAGTTTGTTGATAATGGCATGGGACAATGTTAATGGATTAATTATGGACATCCCATTAGTTTTTGGTTGATTATTAGAGCACCAGCTTTGAAAGCTTCGATGTTTTGCCCATAGCATGGCTCTGAGTCAGAGGCTGGTATCAGCCCTGCACAGGTCCCCTTGCTTTTCCTGCTCAACGAAGAGATGGGAGGGAGCTGCTGCCAGCCCCACAGAACCACCTTCTGTCTGCCCCCTTCCACAACCTCTAAGGCACAGATGACTTCAGGGATGCATCATTTCCCTTTCAGTCATCAGCCACAATCAGCTCCCCGAAGGCAGAAATTTGCAGATATAAACACAGGTTATGAAATGCAATCTAGTATTTTCATGATAAATGCTTCTTTCTCTGGAAGAGCTGGTCAAAGACCAACACCACTGGGGACAGCAGCATTGGGGTAGCTCTCATCTCTTACCCAAAATGGCAGGTGACACGATGAAGAAAAGCTCCTAGCGCAGACTTGTAACTAGAGCAAGGCACATTCCCAGCTGCTGCACAGCAATAGTTGGTTTTGAAAGCCCACACATCATAAATTAATAGACATGCAGAAAGAGAGGAAAAACTCTGGTCCTGTGCTAGGGATGCCCAAGTATCCAAGCTGGATGCTCAATAAGGCTCTCCTCTCAATATACTCACATTTCATTCAGCAGCTCAACCAAAACTGATTTTTAGTTCCCATAAGAGTTCTGCACCCTCAATGAACCTTCCACCTGAGCCTAAGAAATTAAACTATAGTGAGAAACTGACAAACTGTTGTTTGTTTGTTGTCTTCTGGGGCTTTTGTTGTTTGTTTTTAATACAGGGAACACTGTTGTGAAAACCACAATTACTTAATATGGTCATACATAGCAAAAAGGAATTCTTCTCCCTCTGCATACTCAGAGTTGGCTGAGTTGAATGCACCAATTCTTCAGTTTTTCGCAGAATAACACTCATTGTGCATGTCATGGGGGAATGACAGGCTGCAGCCAGAGCAGCGCTAATTTGACATTACAAAACAAAGATACAAGGAATTAAATAATTAGAGCCTTAATGACAGAGTACAATGCATGTCTCCTTTGATAATCTCTTGAACTCCAAAGATAAAAGTGGGGTAGAAACGTGCATGCAAGATGTGCAATAACTGAGAGTTTCGAAGTGTAGTGGAGCAAACTGTAGTGCACCCTTCCATAGTACTCCAACATCTTAAAAGATCAGCCTTTTAGAGCAAAAACTTCTCCAATTGTCTGGGCTACTTCTGCTCTTTTGTACCTCATTTCCAGCTGCTTTCCCCTCACCTCCTCTACCAGCCTTCCCTTGGCTCACTGCACTTGTGGACAGCTGGGACTTTTCTTGCTCTACCACTGTTTGATAATAGCAGAAATGACAAGAAGTACCTTACTTCATGTTTCTCCCTACTCTTCAAGATCATTAAAAATATTAATATATATCATCTATTAAGTCCATTGACCGGAAAACAATTTTCCCTAAAAATTTGCCTCTTTTTTTTTTTTAATTATTATTTCAAATATTATCCTTTCCACTTGCTTTCAACTTTTCTTTCAGTTTTCATCTTGCCACATCATTAACCTTGTCAGTTAAGGGGAAAAACCATCAAGATCCATTCAAGCCCAAAAGAGTTTGCAGAAGTCTAAAAGTCAATTAAAGATATTACTTAGCTACTTTTTTCCTGTACTCTGAAATTGAGGACAGAAACAGAAATAGTAATGACAAAAAAAAAAAAAGAAACGAAGATGCTGATATTTATCATTAAAAACTGCTCTAGGCTGTATCAAATAGAAATGCAAATTCTTATTCACAGTGCTGATAGGGACAGCCAAATCTCAGCATATTTGTGCTACTGTAAAAGAGAGAGATTCCTCTAAAGGGTAAACAAATGCTGAGCTGCCTAAGGTAGGGGTTCTGAAAACAAGTTTTATCTAAGAAAAGCTTGTCTAGTCCCTCGAGTTGATATCCAATTAATGCTTCTGGTATTGTAAAGAGATTATCACTTGCTTGAAAATAAACATAAAAATTCTGCTACAAAACTTGGTTTATGTTTCTGATGGATTAGTAAAACAGCACAGGGCTATGAATTTAATATTATTCTACCACGTATTAACATTACTCCCATGGCTTACTGGCACTATTATTCTTCTGTATCTCAAAATATGAGACAAATAGAAAATATGAATAAATAAAAAGAAGCTTCAGCATGCCCCACTGTAAACAACCAAGAGCATTTTGCTGAGTTCACCTTATATTGCACTAATGAACAGAGCACGGTCAAATGAGTAAATGTCAAAAAGAGTTTCATTACTATTCAAACCACTGTAAGAATTGAACTGCATTTTCATGATGGGGCAAAGAAGTGCATATTACTTTAATCTGCTCCCCAGACTGGCCCAAGCCAGACTATGACCTGGAGCCCAGTCTGACTTGAACAAAATAATTAGCATTTCCTAAGATATGCAGTTATCAGCCTCAATTTGAGATGCCTGTCTAAAAACATAACACCAGCATTCTGACTGGGACTGACTTAAACAATTAACAAGTTTTCAGTAATAAAATGATATTAGAATACCAGGAAATTTTTGCCCCTACTTGCACCATTTCCTATCACTTGTGTGTCTAATCAGCTTATATCTCAGTACTAAAAATTATTGCTGGCCTGTTCTCAATGTACCTTAATATGATGACTAAAGAAAAAAAAAGAAAACTCAGATTAAGATTGGTGGAATCTGACTCTTCTTTGCCTTTTAGTTTGACCATATAATTTAGCATTTCATCTTAATATTCAACTTGTGTAACAAGCAATTACATAAGCTTCAAGGTATAAAAGAATCAGAACTGTTTGATTACATGAAATGAAACAGTTCTCATTTTTATTAAACATTTTTTTACTGGTGTCAAGCCATGCCCCAAAGAGGAGATTCTAATACTGCTTTTAAGCTATTTAGAGATTTTAAAGTAGTGTCAAACTATGCTCTGAATGTCCTAAAATGTGGTCGTTCTGAGCACAATGTTATTTTCAGAGGCAAGGAGCCTCTGAAAACAAGATTGGTTTCCACCCTCTAGTCTGGTTACGCAGAGTTCAAATTGCAGACCAAGGGGGGGAAAAAAAAAAAAAAAAAGAAAAAAGGGGGGAAAAAAAAAAAAAAAAAAAACTANNAAAAAAAAAAAAAAAAAGACTGCTGCTACTGTTACAGCACTTCACTAGCGTGAGTAGGAAAAACAAATAAACCTGAGAACAAGCTATTATTAGTTTTTCTCTGCAGATAAACATTATTAGTGCTGCTTGGTTTACTCTCCAAGCATCTGGCCCAAAAGAAGCAGCATCCCACTGACCTTTGCCTTGGAACCTTTGAGGTTTGGCTCATCCAAATCCCAAGAACGGGAAGGAGAGGAGGAGGGAAGAGAGCAAGGTAAAAAGGGACATCTGCCTGAGGATGCCTTCCAAAAACTGTGTGTCCCGGTCACATGGTTTGGGAATGCACTGTCCTTCTGTCACAGACACAGAACATTTCTGGACAATCAAAAGTGGGGATCTCTTTGGCTAAATTGAACAGTGCAGATTGCCTGAGCTGGGGAACGCAGGCTTTGTCTCCATCCTAAACATTCAGTGGGATATTGTTCCCTCATGTTCAGTGGTTTTAAATCTAAAGGCCAAGCCCACCAGAAATGTCCTTAAATAACTTCATTTTGATCCACTTTTACCTGTCACTAAGAGCCAGCTCAGCTGAACCCCTCACCCCCCACCTTGCAGCATCCTCTGAGCACACCCAACAGCACCAGGCACACTTACCTGTGTCAGGGGTGCCTGCACTCCACTCCCTGCCCACCTGGGCAGTAAAACCCACCTAAAACCCCATCCTGAACCAGCTCCAGCAACTACCAGAGGACTGGGAAGAAGACTTGCTCCAGCAAGAAGGTGTCCACCAGAGGACTTTGAAGACCTGGTGTGCTGGCAGAACCACACTGAAGACTAGAAATGTTCAATTACAAAGTCTTTGCCAAAACAAACCCCCAAAAATACGCTTCAAATTCAGTATACTTCCTTTCATCCCCTTCACTGCACACTACAATCTGGGATCACTGTAAGCGGCATTTGTACCACCATGATCCAATTCATTTTCCAAGTACTGTGTGGATTAAGCATACATGAACCAGAAAGAAAGAAAAAACAAACCAACCATCACACATGAAAAATAAGGTCTGGCTTCCATTTCAGGGAATATTAATAACTGAAATTGTTAACAAGTGACTGACAAAAATTGTTCTGCTTCCTGCTGGTTTAACTGCTTCTAGGCAAAAATTATGATTCCTGCTAATAAGCCTAGAAATCAAATAAGCCTTAATAACAATACAGAATAGCAAGTCACAAATTAACTACCCTTGAGTCAGAATGGTTCTCCTGCAGCCAAAAATACAGCATGAAGGTGGCTTGAAAGAGCCAAGTGAAATTAGCACTTGATATTCAAGAGGGAAGGGACTTTGCACACAAGGGCACCATTTAGTTGTATTTCAGGTCCTGTTAAATTGGCTCACACTGCCATATTAACTGGAAATCCAAGGATGACAGACATAAGGACAGTGTAGCTGCTTCAGAAATATTTTTTCCTCCACTAAAATTATTTTTCTTTCATTATGAAGGATCATGGTTG
Source organism: Hylia prasina (assembly GCA_013397195.1). Classification (NCBI taxonomy): domain Eukaryota; kingdom Metazoa; phylum Chordata; class Aves; order Passeriformes; family Sylviidae; genus Hylia; species Hylia prasina. The sequence continues at coordinate 111,722 of VYXD01013599.1, forward strand.
GAAGGGACCTTAAACTCCATCTAGTTCCAACACCTCTGCCATGGGCAGTGACAACTTCCACTAGACCAGGTTGCTTAAAGGCCTATCCAACCTGGTCTTAAACACTTCCAGGAAAAATTTCCAGACCTGACAACACAATGGACATTTTTCAGCCATAATTCCAAGCAAACGCTTGTGACATTAATGGATTTACATCTTCCCCCCAAAATAGAGACTTTTGTGGCACAGTTCAAGGCAGCTACCACAGAGGGAAAGAGACTTTTAGAACAGACCCCTACCACAGGTCAGATCAAATTTCCATACATTACAAAGCTGATCTTAGCTCAAAAGTGCTGCCTGCAAGATTCACAGCAAATAACCTATGCCAGTTCTTCACTAGAAAACATTATAAAGCTCTGAAATGCTCCAGCAGATGCAGATGTTTTGTAGAGATAGAGAATCTACAGATTAAGCTACAGAATTCGGCTTTGTCACTGAACAGGAGGGGCTGAACAGTGATTTCCTTTTTTTTCTTGGTAACTACAACTTAATCTGTATTCCCCTGCTAAAAGGTTCACAATAAAACTCTTTATAATGAAAGGACAATTAAGCCACATTACATGCAAAAAGTCATCATTTGGTAATGACCCACTAATTTCAGCAAGATGAGACACTAATCACTTATGGTAATCAAATTTGCCCTGGTAATGCAGTGCCTAGACCCTGCTGAAGCAATTCAAAGATGTTCATTACCTCTGCAGCCAGATGCCACCAGGTCACAGCATGTCCGTGATGGAGACACCCCCAGGCTGGGAGGACACCACATTACCTCCTGTTCCATTTCTGTACCAGAAAAGGCAGATTCTGGATTCATCAGTCATACTTACCGCATGAGTTTCCAGCCACACAAGTTCTGGTATCTGGCAATTCAAAATATGATGACGCTAAAAGAAAGGCTCAATTACATTTTTTTTACAACATTATCTACACCCAAAATAACTGACAGTCATAAAACATTGTGGATTTTTTGTCCGACATTGAAAGAATTATCTATAATAAAAGCATATCCATACTAAATCTAATCCATACCCAATGGCTACTTAATCCCATGCAATTCATCCGGGAACGCAAAGGAAAATCAGGCGTGCTTTTGTCCTGTCCAGAACCACCAGGTGGCAATAGCAGCCCAGCTAACCCATCCCACTGCACACCAGCTGCGGCACCGACTGCTTCATTCCCTTTTTCCTTCCACTCAACTCTACCCCGAGCTTTTTCTTAACTTAAACTGAGGGTCAGACTAAGCATTCTACAAAAAAAAAAATTATAGCTAAATCCCCAAACTAATATATAATATATATATTTGTACATATATATATTTAGTATATATCTACTAAATTATATATAAATTTAGTAAAAAAAATATAATTATAGTTAAAAATAAAAATATAAATATAGCTAAACCCCCAACTAATTATAGCTAATTATAGCTAAAATTATAGCTAAAGCTATAGCTGTAATAGCTATAATATTATATATTATTATATCTATTATCTATTATCTATTATATAAAGCTACTCCTGCTTCATGAGCTAGCCCAAAGACTGGGTCCAACCTGAGCAGCTCCCAGGACCCTGTGAGTGACACTTCCAATCTGGGAAATCCTGTGTTTCTTGCTCTAAAGGCGTAGCTGCTTCATGCAGATATCCATCACATTCACTTGATTTCTGCAAACTGACATCCCTTTAATGTATTCTGGCTCAAAGAGGGAACAGCATGCAAGACTCCACTCATTCCCTATCCAAACACGGCATATATGCCCCAAACCACATGATATACGGAAAAGCAGGAGAAAGAAAAATACTTTTTGATAACCTGGAAATGATAGAAGTACAACATGGCTGGATTTGAACAGAAAACTAGATCCAAAAAGTGGCTTATATTTTCAGATTTCAGTGAGGTTTTTTTATATAAATGAGTTATGACTGCATGGTCTTGCTTTACCAATCATTTTAAGTTCAAGCAAGAGGCAGAGGCGGCTGTAAACACAAGCTGCAGACATCACACTGAATGATGATGCTGTAAAATCAAAGAGCAATCTGGCTTCATCCAGAATCCCAGGACTACAGTTTCTAAACTTCTCAGCAGCCTAGTAAACAGATTTGTGTTTTGTTTTTTGGGTTTTTTTTAATGGAGCTGTAGGAAAAATATAATCCTAGGTAAATTCATATATAAAGTTACATCTCGGATATGACCTCACCAGCATCCTATCTGGAATTACAGTAAGGTAAGCAAAAAGTCACTGATCTACACCTGCTTTTCAGACTTAGAATTCTGAGTGCTCAATAACCTCAGACCACCAGGAACTTCCAGTTTCAGCCCCAGAGAGATTAGCATTCCTTCCCTAACAGCCACACTTCTGGCCTGCCAGGATTCACCCACTGACCTAAGTCAAAAACCATTTTGTATAACCCTAAGGTAGCACCTGAAATAACCTGCATTGTAACCATTGCTCTCTAATACAATTTTTTGCTAAATGAGCTTTTTTATCAGAAGTCTCATCCCAACACTGGGAAAGGAAATGTGACTGAAGGTGGTAGAAGAAAAAGAGGAAGAGGAATTAGATTCCGTTGGCTTCTACCCATCTCTGTAAAACTGAGTGTGTTCATGCTTAGGATGGATTTATCTTCTGGTAGTCAAAACTCACAGCATCTTCTTGTCAGAGCAGCTGCTCTAATGCAAGCTACACACTAGGACTTTTTGTCCCAGATTGCTTTGGTCTTTCATTTCCATTCCCGTATTGTCTGTAATTCTATTCATAATGCTAAATTATGACTTAACTGCAAAATTCATTCTAGCTCCTTCAGAATTTAAAACACGAAATCAGAATACGAAATTAGCCACTGCCTCCAGCTGCAATATACATTTCTTATTTCTCATTTTCACCCACACTCATTGGAAATGTAGTTCAAATGACAACCTGAAAATTGGTTTAAATCACAACTAGTACAACTCCCCGCCTTTTCGTTCCTTACATCCCATAAAGACCCAAAACAATGACATGTAGAGTGACAGAAGATGAGCCAAATACCTCTCCAAGGTACTCCAAGGCACCACACATCTGAGTAACAGGTGTCGAGCTCTGCAAAACAAAACCAGATACCAAAAACCCAAAACACACTTTAATTTGATTTAATTCTTTTGGGCATTCAGCCTCAGGCCTAACACTGCAGCTGTTCACAGCATCTATTGATACTTCTGTGCCATTCTTAAGCTAGAGGGGCAGCATTTCCCTTTCAGCCTCTCGAATGGAAGTGATGCAGTGTGCCAGAACCAGCCAGAGCCCCACAAAAAGGGGAACAGCAGCAAGCACTGCACCACTCCAGAGGGCATGGCAAGAGCTTCCGGAGGGGAAAGTCCTGCTCATCAAACCTGATTTCCTTTTATGACAGGGTAACCCACCTAAAGAATTTTTAGGGAGAGAACGCTCTATTTTAAGTTGACCTGGATGATGAAGGGAAGCCAGTTGATGTAATTTTTGGGGATTTCAGTAAAGCTTTCCAGACTGTCTCTCAGAGTGAGCTTCTGGACAAAATGTCCAGCACACAGCTGGATAAAGGCATCGTGTGAGCAGCTGGCTCATGGGTTGGGGGCAAGGGTGACAGGGAATGGGGTGACACCAGACTTTCACTAATGGGGTTCTGTGGGGCCATCTTAGGCCCTGTGCTCTTCAACGTCTTCATTAATGGCCTGGATGCAGGACTCAAAGGAATACCAAGCAACTTTGCAACAATACAAAACTGGAAGGAGCCTGCAGGGAGGCCCTGCAGAGAGATCAGAGGACTGGGCCATCACCAAGCACGTGGAGTTCACCAAGGGAAAGTTCTGGATCCTGCACCTGGGATGGGGCAGCCCTGGATGTACAGACACTGGAGAGCAGTGCCACGGAAAGGGACCTGGGGGTCCTGGTTATGCTGAATGTGGGTCAGCAGTGCCCTGCAGCCAGGAGGGCCAGCCCTGTCCTGGGGAGCAGCAGGCACAGCATCACAGCCGGGCAAGGGAGGGACTGTGCTGCTCTGCTCTGGGCTGGGGCAGCCTCACCTCCAGTGCTGGGGCAGTTTGGGGTGCCAGAGCATAAAAAAGGCATTAAGCTGTTAGGGAGTGTCCAAAGGAGGCCACAAGGATGGTGAAGGGCACGAGGGGAAGCTGTGTGAGGAGGAGCTGAGGGTACTGGGTATGCTCAGCCTGGAGGAGACTGAGGGGAGACCTCATCACATCTACAACTTCCTTGTGAGGGAAAGAGGAGGGGCAGGCACTGATCTCTGCTTTGTGACAGTGACAGAACCTGAGGGAATAGCCTGATGTTGTGCCAGTAGAGGTTTAGGTTGGATGCTAAAAAAGGCTCTTCACCCATAATGTGTCTGGGCACTGGAAGAGGCTCCCCAGGGCAATGGTCACAGCATCAAGTCTGGCAGAGCTCAAGAAGCATTTGAAAAACACTCTTGGGCACCTGGTGTGATTCTTGGAATACCCTGTGCAGGGCTGGGAGTTGGACTTGATGATCCTTGTAGGTCCCTTCAAATTCAGTTTATTCTGTCATTCTGTGGAACAGGCTGCCCATGGAAGTCATGGAGTGTTCCCCTCTGGAAGTATTGAAAATCCACCTGGACACATTCAGGTGTAATCTGCTCTAGGTGACTGCCTTGACAGGGGGCGTTGGCCTAGATGATCTCCAGAGGTTCCTTCCAACCTTAACTATGATTCTGTGATTCTGTGATGAAAAGACCACGTAAGTCAGGCTTTGTTCTGTGTTCAAACTGGTAAAATTTGCAGAGCTAAATGCAAAGCCAACCTGCAGTAGCTCTAGATCTCTGGAAAAGAAGCTATTTTTAAACTGCAGTAGCAATGTGGACTGCATAAATTAGCATAATCTCAGCCTTCACAGATGGTTCTCAGCTGTTTTACATACTACAAATTAACACTCTGCAGATTCCTCACTTCTACTAACGTGGTCAATCATGCATTTCATGGGGCTTAATATCTCCTTTTTCCATCCTACAAAATCTCAACAGCCTTTTTTTACACTTCTCTTTTCCTTTTCAGAACAGTACTATCACAGGCTCAGGTTCCATTACAAATCTCACAAGGTTTTGCGTGTAACTAGGGTTCTGTGGCTGTCTAAATGCAGGACTGTTGTACTGCACTGGGTAGTTGGTTCACTTTGTTGTGTTGCACTGGGTGTCTTGTTGTATGTATCCACACAGGAGTGTCTGCTGTACCTTCCCGCGAACCTTTGCATCCCCTGATGCTACCTGATCCCACCTGATGCTACCTATGACCTCACTGCCCCCAGGGTCAGTCCCCATTGGCCGATAAAACCCCTCCCCTCCCCCTTCCTTGACCTAGGGCTTAAAATCTACCCTTCACAGGGGCTCGGTCTCTTATTGTTCCTGGGCTCCGTGGAGTAGGTTCTGCATTAAAACTGTGGGACTGTGTCCCCGAGGAGTAAAAGCACCTTTTTGTCTTTTGTCTTCATCCTCACCCTGATTTCCCCCTGAGGTTTATTGCTAGCCAGGCCGGATCCTCAGGGGAGTGGGAAATGGAGCACAGGACATCCTCTTATTTTCTCAGCTGATGATTTTCTCCTCGTGGGCAGATGGAATAGAAGTGGAGGGCAGATGGAAACCCGCAACCCACAAACTCCTCATTATAATCTGAAATAGTGTTAGCAGCTCTTCGATTCTCATCCTCTCTTTAAATTATTTTCAGCAATAAAGGATAAACTGCTGTTTTCAGAAGGCACAGCCAAAAGTAATGATATCTGTTTATAGCTGAGAACCTTCTTCAAACAATGTGACTTCTATTTTCACAAGTTTTATTAAAATCCATAAATCATTACTGGAAAAGGACTTTAAATCGAGTATCTCTTGCTTTGATTCAAGTATTACCTTAAGAAGAAAGATCAGTAAGAAAATAACAGATCACACATGCATGAAGGTTTAGAAGCCCCACAGTTAGCTATTTAAGGTAATTCATGGCTCCAAGTATCAGTTCACCTGAGCTGCTTGGAATTATAATGGATTTATCTCTGCAGAACACCTGTGAGATAAGGGAGCTGCTGGTGATAAACTGCAGCAGGCAGCAAGGAGGTGACTATGCTGATGGCCTGTGGCTTTGAGACTCACCCTGCATCCTCCCTGCCCTTTAGGACTGAAACCCCTCCTAGCAGAAAGGGACGGCTCAAAATGAGGGTGCCATAAAATGTCTTATCATTTCTTCGGGCTTTTTCACAGCATATCCAGTCTGCTGGAACTGGCTTTCCTAAACTTCTGACTGGTTGGAAAAGTCCCAAAAAGAGCAAAATAAAAATATCTGTGGTGGAAAATAGCAAGGAATGAAAATAATAAGCATTAGAGGTCAAGCTTGGATCCCTGAAAAGTTTCTATTAACCAGTGGAAAAGCATTAAAATAAATAAACTTATCCCTTAGCTATAAAAAGAAAACAAACAGTACTTGAGACACCCAAGTGACATGGTTGGTGAGGATTTACAAACTCACAGACAGCTCTCAGACACAGCATAAATGAAAAGTTGGCTAATTTGCTCCTGTTCCAGAAGCCTGGAGTCAGACTCGATAAACTGACCTGGTGCCTGACAACCCATTACTAAACTGCACTGCTCTACCTCAGCTAGAAAGGAACCTTTTAAACTGTCTCACAAAATGGTTTCTGTCTACTTAAAGGATGGATACATGTTGTGTAACTCTTATTTTCAGCCTGGAAGAGTAAAGGCTTTTTCTCAGCCGAATTTATTCCGCATATTACACATCAAAAACATTCAGATGTTCAACCTAGTTGTGGTATACATGCACTACAACATAAATAATTTGCCCATATAATGCAAGACTACAATCTTCCTCAGCATGCAGGCATACTTATGATCTTACTCGGGGACAACAGAAGATGAAAGAATGAAATATTTCATCACCAAAGACAATTCCTCTTTCCTGCAATCCTGGAAGAAGATTATGGGAGGTCATGTTCTTAGAAGTTTTCCTTTCACAACAAAAAAAAAGACAATAATCAGTTTTCATTAGGGAAGACTTGTCCTTTCTCCTGCACCACATGACTTTCCTGTCCCATCCAACAAACACAGCAATGATATTAACCAAGTAACTACATAGTATTGTTTACCACAAAGATTTATAAATGGTAATAAAAGCGCTCAAATTTGAAATGCAGGCCTTAAGGACTTACCCGTGTCAAAAGAACCTAACACACATTTTATCTCCAGCTTAATGGCTTGCACTTGAAACTGATCAGGATCTTCAAAAGTGACCATTTGAAACTGTTGTTTAAAGAGAAAACTCAGCTGGAGCTTGACAGAATAAAGAATTTCCAGAGGAAGAGAACGCTCCATTTTAAGTGCCTTAAGGAAGGCCTGATTCTGAGTCCATCAATATCCCACAGCTCATCCAAAGGCACGTTCAGAGGCTTTGGCAGAAGAGGCTGATCACTCAGGGAAAGGCAAAGAGAATTTTGGCAGAGGATGAGATACTGTGCCAGCATTTCTGATGCTGTAAAAGTGACTCCACCACACATCTGTCTCTCTGTGAGAGGTTGAATCTGCCTGTGACAAGGTCAATTTTGAGAAAGGTTGGTATTAAAAGATTATGCTCCCTCCATCCTCTCACTGAGGTTATGCTAATTATTTCAGAGGAGCAAAGGAATTCTTCGATCCTCCAAGTCCTCCTTCCCTCACAAGGTGACTCTGGCTGCTGGCACAGCACCCAGAGGAAGAGCACAGTATATCCTAATTCCATAATTGTGGAATTAGCCATTTCCAACCTTGAAATTTAACCCTAAGAAACTGACTATGCAGTAATCCACATAATCCAGGCCTCTACACCTGTCCCTCTTCCAACTAATCTCACCACCCTTCACCATGACACATCCTAATTTAGAGTCCTGTCTGCTAAGGTCAGTGTGTAAGTGGGTGCTCAGGAGTTGCAACAAGTATTTGTCACAGGGTGGGACCAATTGCTTTGGGAACCCTGCCAGATACAGAAATACTAGCAGCGAGCTCTTTGCCACCTGTGCACAAATGATCTTTACAAAGGTTCTGGGAAGGGGCGAGGAGAAGGGACAGATAGATAAATAAACACATGCAGTGTAGCCCTGGATAATGTGATCTGCTGGTATTAAGTTTTCTCCTGAAGGAGTTAAGCATATACCAGCTGCTCTACATTAAACCGAGCTGGCACTTTAAACCATGCAAATTAGCTGAGCTCCCGTCCATTTCAGCCCGGCCTTTAGCAGCATTGCTGTCAATGATGCAAAGTACTGGCCAAACCAAGCCCTGCCATTTCAGCTGCTCTCAGGGAGGGTAGGCTCTGAGTGATGCTGCAGCTACTCACAAGATGGTTTGCAAGAGCCTCCTTCCACCACAGGTATTGTCTGCATGACCAAAATGTGCCCATGCGTGTGGAAAGCCCGGGGCTTTTATTTGTTGAAAATCCATTTATATATGCTGCTAAGAACCACTGAAAATTTATTTAAAATTCGAATGTTTGCCGGCAGAACACTGAAATTTCCAATCTCTCTTTGCCTAAAGCTGCACAATAAACACTGAGCGGATCTGACAGGTCATTGGCTCAGAAATGCTGACACAGCAGCCAAGGTGGCATCAGTGCCCTCCTTCATGTCCAACACCAGTGGACATTTCTCAGACTGTGAAGGGAATAGATGAGAATTTGTGTTTATTCAACATAAACCTCTCTTCTGCTGAATCTGAGAGCACTCAAAAGGCAATAAAAAAGCGCTAAATCTTCCTTAGGTCACACTGCTGTGGCCGAGAGATTAAGCTTTAGCACAAAGCTGAAACAGAGAAAGGAGAGTGAAGGATCTGCTATTAAGAAGTCTAGGAGCTCCACAGACTTTTTTTTTTTTTAATTATTATTTCAGTTTCCTTGTTGACCTGCTCAACAAAGGGAAGGTGGAATTCATTCTTGTGTTAAAAATAAGGTAAATTGCCTTGCTATCCAGCCTGGTAAACCAACCCACCAGTGGTGGTGACCCATGGGCACGACATACCACCACACAATACTGCATCTTGGTGGTTGCACCACCCATCACTCCACATGGTCCAAACCCTACTAGGGGAAGGCCAAAAGGCATCTTACAGGCAGGAAAGGAAAATCTACACTGGTGCAGTGTGGGAGGCTGGTATCTGACTGCTTGGAAACAGGATCCTAGGCAACCACTGCTCTTCCTCTTGAAAAGCAGAAAGTGGTTTGATTCAGTGAAATAAGGCAAAATTCATTACAATTTCCCTGGAAAGGCTCCGTAGGGATGCTGCTGCCTCCCTTTTCTAGCTCCCTGCTAGAGGACCTGGCACCTTTTTGCCAGCTTTCTTTGGCTGTGCCCATCTGGCACATTACCATAGAGGATCAGACGCCTGTGTGCTCTAGAGCCCATCCTGGAGGAGTAGGAGGCAGAGATCCCAAAAATACTCCTTCCTAAAATAATCCACCCCAGTTAAGCCCCAGACAAGTCTGAATACATGTGGCTGTTCTGAGAAGCAGACTGACCCCTGGTCATTGAGCAAGAAAAGCAAAACCCACTTCTAAGCTATTGCATCAAATGGTCAATGCGCATTTGATCTTGACAAAACATGTGACATTTTTCGATTAGTTCTGAAGACTTAAATATCCATACGTCTCTGGCAAATGGAGAATAGTTTAAAATGGAATCAAATTTGTCTTACCAGACTGATCCATTAATTATTGTCTCCACTAGCTGCAATCAAAGTTGCACATTGATCTTTGTGGATCAAAATGTCAGTACTGAAATTACCTGTAGTTTCCCAAAAGTGGACACGGCTCAAGTGGAGATGACTAAAGAAAAAAAGGAATCTGCTTCTAAGTATTTGTTTGAAGATATACAAGTCTTATACAAGTCTTCTATATAACAAAGTCTTAGTACCCATATTCACTGTAAAATATCACACAAGCTAGATCAGCAACATGAAATCCCACCAGGGTATTAATTTCGTTCTACCAGTAGGCAAGTATATAGAACTAATGGATAGCGGAAAAAGACAATATAATAGTGTTTGTTCATTTCCAGAATATAAACAATCCTGTCACAGAAGATCCCATCACTGGGTGAAACAAAAAGGTAGTACTACAACTGCCTTCATGACTAAGAATGTCACTCCATGAGACATAAAATACATAAAATTCCAATTCCAGCCTGGCACACGCCTCTCCCACTTCTCCCAAGAGCAAAGCACAGGTGTCCTCACACAGCTCTTCCAGAAGATGTTCTTCCTAAACAACTCTGAAAAATCTAGTTCCTTTGGCTAAAAGGCCTTGTCAGCTCCTACAGGGTTATTTGGGAGATGAGGGAGAACATGCGAATGATCAGGGAAGTTGGGTCAGCCCTTTTGTTTGGAGAAAGTGCAACCAAGCCAACACCACCCCAGCACTGAGAAGAGCTGCTGCTGCACCCAGAGAGTAAGTCAGCCTGTCAAGGTCTGGTTCAGAGTTTCTATTTCTTTATGGACTAAATATTTCATGAGAAAGCCTGGATATGCATAACTAGCTCGCTTTGTTCAGCAGGCGAAACAAACATCTTCAGGTTTCTCCAAGAAGGCTTCGCAGCCCAGCAAGGCACTTTTGGTGGCTGTCGTTACATAAAGGACAAGACAGAAGAAATGGACCAGTATTAGTGACAGGACAGGTAAAATAAAAACAGTTAGAGAGACTCCTTCCAACTGTGAAAGAGAGGATATGGCAATTTGTAGCCACAGCTGTAGAGACAAAAAAAAAATCCACACAAGGAAAAGGACTTAAGGAAACGTCCAAGACAAGGGATGAACACAAGCTAAAAAATGCAAGTAAACAAGACACTGTCAAAATATGATGATATGACAATCCAAAACTCAACACGCACAGGGGGAAAAGTCCTGGTAAAAGTAAATTTTGAAATACAGAAGTTCGATATTCTTTTATTTCAGGCATTGTTTTCCCACACATTGCTTCCAATTCTAAAATAACCCAAAATTAAAATGAAAAATAATCCAAGGATAACACTACTTTCAAGAGGCAAAAAAGGTGGAATTAGAATAAAACTTCAGATCTTAGCCTGTTTTAAAATAAGAAGTGACTTGTTTTCTCATTTATTTTAATAGGTGGTTTATTTGTTTTAAGTTTTAGCAGTTATTTCCATGCCTATGCTTTGCAAAACTGAAGAAACTCAGACTGTTTCCACAAACTATTTCAGAAAAAAAAACAATTTGCAGATAAAATTAGAGGCATACAACTAAGTGCCAAGTGTTTGACTGAATTCCAGTTCTTGGTGAATGGAAAACCAGCATCTTCCTGTTACAAAATGTACCAACAGTTCATGTCTAATAATGCACATAATATCTAACCATTTATATACTTCAAATATAGACATTTCTAAAAATAGTATTAAAACAGGGTATTTTTAGTCAGGTGAATTTCTCAGGAGAATGAGATTCTACAGTCTGCTGCAAGGAAAAAATAGATTAATGGGTTAAAATTTTAAGGGCATCTCCTGATTTATACCAAAATAAAAAGTAGATGATTTAGTTCCAAAGCTTCAAGAAGCAAAAAACAACTGGGAAAAAAGGTCAAAAGAACACACACCCTTTCATTAAAGGCCCATCTACTGCTTCATTCACAAATGTATCTTCTTAAACAGCACTTACAATATTTATCCTGTTGCAAACTTGGAAAGTTTAAGCAAAATAATTATTGATTTAAGCACCTCCTTAATATCTTCCACTTTGCTAAGAACAGGGAACTTGTAGGCTAGAAGCATTAAAATACTCTACAAATTGTTCAGAGCTTTAAATCTACTGGTGAGACAATGTGGAAAGTGAAATTACAGGGCAGACAATGTTTCTCAAAGGACTCTTAAAAGCAAATTAAAACCAGCCAATACCAACCCTTAATTTCCAAAACCCAGAACTTAATCCCCACTATCTCAATAAATAAAGGCTTTTTTTTCTGATATCCTCTGGATAGGCAAAGAGAGCACAAGTGGTGTTAGTCGCCTTTTTTTTTTTTTTTTTTTTTGGTACTTCCTAGATACTTGAAACTTGGGAAAGGTTCATGATTTATCAGACCTCTTTATAATGAGATTTTTTTTTCTTTTTGAGAACTAAAGCTTAAGTTCAGCGCCAGCAGATTTCAAAAGCAGTATGTGTTGTTTTCTACTAATATCCTTGCACCTCTTTCTGCCTGGATGTCACTGTGCATCAAGTGTCACAGCAGAAAGTGGTAACAGTCACTTGCTAAAGCAGGGACAAAAAAGTGAGAGTGTTCACTTAAGAAATTCAACTTCATGGTGTGAACTAACAGTTTCAAGGACAGAAGGAGAACACATGGACACCATATGCATGAGCATTTTGAGCTGTTAACAAGTAGCAGCAAAGGAGGAAGATAATCTAGTATCAGGGACTAGCTATAGAGCTGCAAACTTTCTGACCTTGGCTAAATTTCTTTGTGCCTCAGCCATCCACTTAACAAATGTTCTCCAAAAAGTAAGAACAATATCCCTACCTCTAAGGGCTGCTCTTAGGTTAAGCATACTCAAATTTTCAAGCCAGATAGATTGATAGATAGCCTGTCACAAGTAAGGAGGGAGGAAGAAAACATTTTCCAATATCATAAAAAACCAAATGGAACTTTGAACAAAGTTACTTTATGCAAAGTAACCCTTGTTACTATAATCTAAATGAAAATCCAATGTTTAAAGAACTTCCTGAACTTATAGTGCAATGTTACACCTGTTGTTCAAAGGCAGAGCTTTAGAACAGGTATCTCTTTATATGAAAAGACAAATCACTGAAAAATCCATGTTAATAATCACAATAAAACAACTTTGGAATTGTTTTCTTGTTTTCTATCTGGGAACATTTCATCTGGAGTAACATTCCCAAGAATTACACGTGTTTCAGTGTGTGTCTATAAATATATCAACTGTAATCATAAACTCATTGTAATCATAAAGAGAAGAAGAGGAGTTTGGCTATTTAGTAGCCTCAAATGGCTTACAGTGTGTGAAAAAAAATCCATCATAAAGATACAGCACAGCCTTTTTGTAAGAATGTACTTAGGTACATAACTATAATCATATTAACAAACTCATTAGTACCAATTTCCCATTTACTTTGTGCTTCTGTGTTTGGATAGCCTGAGTCTACAGTTTTTCTTAACTTCTTCCAACTTCAGTAAAATCTATCCATCTTTCAGATCCTAAACATGACCTCACTTGGTTTCTTCCAACTGCAAAAAGCGATCTTTTATGTTAAAGTTATCAGTTGATTGACCATATTTCTCATAATTTCGTTTGTAATTAGCTGAGCAGTCACAGTGAGACCAAATTTCATACCACTGAGGCAGCTCATGCAATGGCCCTGAAACCAACTGAGGTTCATCTGACTTTAAACTGGTCCAAAGATTTGCTTGATCCCTACCCCTTCTGCAAGCTGGTTCAGTATTAGAACTGTGAAACCCAGTATCACACACAGAAATTGCTAAGGCACTTGAGAAGGGAAGGCACAATTTCTCTGCAACACGCCCCATTAATTTTTCTCTCTGTGAAGCTTCACATTAGCAAGACAGTGATATGGAGGTTTAAATGGCTCCTGGTAAAGTTAATTAAAATACAGAAAAATAATAGAAATATAGATAAAATATAGAAAAATAATGACTAATATCTGAACTACGTGGTTTCATTTGGCTTGCTAATGGCATGGGCACAAGGGGAGTGAGGCAGAGGAGGGAAACCGATATCCCACAGATCATGGGTCACGTGTGCCTCACCAAACATTTGATTTGAAGTGTGGAAAACTACTGGAGGAACCTACTAAGTTAATCAGTTTGAGAGCAGCCCACAGCTGATTGAAAAATTCCCTGGAACGTGGCAGCAGCATGCCACCAACCTGGGAATGGTTATCCACTCGATTTGTATCAGGGAGTTGTAACGGAGCTTCCATACCCTTGTCATCACTTGGCCTACAGAATGAGCAATGAGGAAAAAAACAGAGACGTTTTTAACCTTAGAAGGTGTGGCAAATGCTTTTGGAGCACACCTCAGATGTAGATGATCTTGACAAATTAGGAAAGAATCACTAGGTGGAAAATCTAGTGTAAAACTAGAAAATAGGGACATCCAGAACACCCCAGAACTAGACCACTCCAGATCCAGGCTGCCCAACTCAACAAGTTCTTCACAAACTGGGAAAGCAATATGAAGAAAAATCTAGGTGAGCAAGGCAGCTTGATTTCAGATAATGATATCTAACTGGTTTTTAACTGATTTTTTTTTTTTAAAGGGAGGGGTAAAGGGAAACTGAAAAGAGTTCTGTAGATAGCACAAGGAGTTGCTAGAGTTCTAGAAATCCTAGGCTTTGCCTAGTGGAAGAGAAAAGTGAGAGAAAACATCACACCCAGTGAGCATCTGCTTGTCATGTCCACCAGGAGAGGGCAACTGTCTGGTTTTCAGCAAATGAATATTGCAAAGAAGTTTGCAAAGAAATATCAACTCCTACCCCCTCCAGCCAAACCAAGCACAATTACAGGTAATTGCTGAACAAACATACTTTAAACCCAGGTTAAACAGATGTCTCAAAGTATTTTAGTGGAAGGGTGGGTCCAACCATTTAGCAAGGTCCTGGTGCCTTTGCTCCTGCTTCAGTTACTGAAAGTACAAACAATGATTATTTTTTAGGTTCTGTGGAGAAAGAAAATCAAGAAGTTGGAGAACACAACACAGCAGCCATAAACACAGTAATTAAATCCATGCTCTCCTTCAGTGACATTCACAATGACATGGCAGCAGACTGTATGCCTGCAGTGGCATCTTCCTTCTTGCATCTGCATGAACAATGACACCATGACCACGGACTTCTAACTGGCAATGACTTGCTTCTTAAATAACTAATGCAAATTTAGTAGCCAAATGCATCTGGCTTTTTCAGAATCACTGAGAAATACCATTTTGTAGATGAGAGATCACAATCTTGCTATCTACTCCAGGGCAGTTTCTCTGGTAACAAAGTTAAATATTTCCAAAACAATTCTCTCTAAATATGGGTAGTACAATTTATTGGCGGTGTTTTCAAATTAGACAAAATAAGCACCAGTGCAACAGTCGGATACTGCTGTGCACAACACAGGGGATTTAATATGGAAAAATAGAGTGTGTATATCAAAAACAGTAAAATAGGAATGATACTGCCGTGATTCATCAACCTAACATTTCTGACCAGCATTTACAATGGGCTTGATGCTAAAACCCTCAGACCTTTCTTTGGAAAGTGCCTCTGAAATACTCTGAAGTATGCTTTTTATAAATTGCACAGCATTTTAAAAAACACACTGTCCTTATAAGGCCTTAAGGCACGAAGCTTCCAGTTACTATGAAATCCCGCTTACACATGTAAAACCATTTCAAGAGGAACAAAATTAGCAAAACATTTACAAGTTTTCACTGATACCACATTTGTGAGTGGTTTTTTTAAAAAATGGTACCTCAGTGAAAACCACCTGCAAGTGCTCATGTTCTCTAGAAAGGTACCACCTGGCACCAAAAAAGCTCATGAAGCTTTGCACTGGTGTGTAAGTGGCTTGAAACATGCTATCCCAACATGAGAACATGGTCTGGTATCCTCACATGGTGGCTTCTGGACTATGCTCTAGACACAGCCTCTTCTCCAGAATAATCACTCAAACAAGCCACTAAATTTTGTATTATGTAGTGCAAAAAGGACCCACTTCAGCGGAATTAAGAACAATTCCCTGAAATACTCCCAGAACCAAGAGAATTGGTCCAAGTGGCACAATCTCTCTCTCATTTTCCCTCCACCCACACAGGAGGATATCCTTCCTCGTGGGCTGAAAATTCTGCATAAGGACCAAGATCTACAGAAGAGAGGAGCCAAAACACTTGGCATTCATTGGTCCAGCTTGTGGATCTAAACTCTAAATTCTACTGGAAGCATATAACTTCCCTTCCTCACAGGTGATGCCAGGTGCCTGCCCAGTAAAAGGGTGAGGGTTACCTTGGTACTTCAGATAAACCACCCAGAGAAGCACAGTGATTACCTTCAGATTCTCAAGATACTCAGACCTGGTGCAGTGTTTAAGACTAAACCTTAGCAGGGTTATTATCAGTGAGCACTTTTATACCTGCATACAACTGAAGGTCTTCCAAGATAAAAGTGCTTCAGCTGCTGACATATCACCTGGCAGCTGTCCATCCATCCTGTTCCTCCTCCCTTGGCAGGGAGGGACAGCAGGAAAAGGAACGAACAGTGCCTTTGATACAACACTTCTGGGAAAATCTCCCTCTAGATATGGACTGCCATTCCAAATGACCACCCTGAGTGGCAAAACCCTGCATGCTTTTGTGGGCAGAGGGATCAAAGCTGGATCTACAGGAACAACAAAAAATGACCGCATTTATTCAAGATAATAGACAGTGAAAAAAGCCAAACTGGTTCACACCTTAAAAGATGCTGGTCATCTGCTTAGACTGCCAGCCAGAGGAGGTTACTGAGAACGCAAACCTTAAGATTTCTCTTGCTGCTGAAATTACTTCTCCTGAAGTAATTAAAAATGTAAAATTATCTGACATTCCCTTAGCCCAAATCACTCCCTGCTCAAATATAACAAGCTAGCATCAAGACCCTTTTGTCATCGAGCTACAAAAGATGGGGTTTGTTCCACATCCTTGTGAGGGTTAAAACCACCATAGTGCTTTTAGCCGTTGCCCTTACTGCTGCAAACGGCAACCATTGGCAGATCTCTGTGAGCATAATCTGTTACAAGATGAGAAAGTATTTCTGAATAACAACCACTTTTTCAGCAATGTAGATTTCCGTGCAGAAACCACAGCATGTGTGAGAGAAAAGGGCAGCAGATAACACAATTTTGCTGATGTTTCACAATCACAAGGACAGACTCAGGCACAAGTGAGAGAGAGCACTTGATTCTCTTGTAAGGGCAAGATGTGATGCACAGGTTGGTCTGTCTGCTGCCACTACCCTGCATCAATGCTTGGCTGTCTCCTTTTCCTGCTCCCAGTCCCTCAGGAACTGCTCCAGTCAGATCTGTCTGGCCTGAGAAGTCCGGTATGTCACCCTGTCTAGCAGCAAGGAAAGCACAGCATACCCTGAAATGAGGGCACGCGGTCAAACATGCCCAATCACCAGGCACACTTGTCTGAAAGGAACAGGGTTACCAGGCCACAGACTTCAGAGTCGAGGTGGTAGGGATGATCCATTATTCCTCAAAGAAGGAGAAAAAAAAAAAAAGGTGAGTCTCTGTCACCGTTTCCCTCTCTCAGCATAATGGTATCACCTTGCACCGGGCTCAGATATTGGCAGAAGCGGCATGTAATGTATGAGGCTGTTGCCAAAATACATCACAGGGCTGTACAGCCATCTCAGCACCACAGCAATCAATTGTGCTTGCTGCAGCAGCCCATCTGCCCTGCTCCCTCCGTGCCACAGTAACACCCATGCTGTGCCCATGCTGCTGCGGGGCTCACTGGGGCACGGCACTGCAGGGCAGCCCCAGCCATGCTGACAACCTCACCCTGCCCACAGAAATTAAACCAGCTGAGGAATGGGCATCTCTCCTCCCTCTGCAGCAAGCAGCATATATAAAAATACACAAGAAGATGGACACAGGTTAAAGGGAAACCTAAAATACGTGTTTAGATGATGTGCTGCATCTATGATGTCATGCACGTACAGCATTATACAGGCAATTCCACTTAAGTGTTCATTTCCTACATAATCTCTTTAATTTAGCTGCACTGAATGACATGCATAGTGTAATCTAGCATCAAGCACTGCCTCGCATTCACTCCCCACACAGCTACAAGCACAGAACGTTCAAACAAGTAGTGCTGTGGTACAGTACATGACTGAACACAGAACATATTCACGACAAGCAGCAATCCTGCCCCCGCCCAGGCACACAAGCCAGCCCTTAGACTTAGCACCTACAGAAATCACACAAAGAACACACCCCACAAACAACATCTTGACCATCTCCCTCCTGTAAATCCCCCCAAGTTCAAGCAGAGGCGACAGGGAAGGCAGCTCAGGCAAGCAGCACACGCAGCCCCATTCCTCAGCACCCCACCATCAGCTCCATCGTGCTGACAGAATTACACATGCCATTGTGTGGAATATAAAACAACTGCAGACAGATCCTGGCACACACACACACACATGCACATCCCTTCCCGCACTGCTATTTACCCCAGAAAACCTGCTGCACACTCCCAACACAGAAAGAAATTCTCACATACACCTCCCCAGCATTCGGTGCCTGCTAACCTGTGTGTCAAATCCATTTTCTACCGAGCTACTCTTCCTCGCTGGGAGCCCATCTCCAGCGTTTTCTTGTCCATTGGAAGATTTGAGAGGAATCTGGCTGCAATACAATGGCTTCGTCACCTCCACCTTGTTCCCAAACTTCAGGTAACAGGGCTGTGGGATGGTCCTGGCCGTCGGGACATGCAGGATTGGAGCAGCACTGTGTACGGGTTTAGGTAGTCCCGATTTCATTTTGGAGGCTACCAGGATGGCTGGCATTTTCTCTTTCTGCTTTCCTAACACGTTTCTGTCAGCAGCAGGAACAACAAGAGACAGCAGGCAGGGAGAGAGAAAATGACACGTTGGGGAAGCTGTTCTACTCCAAAGCAGCCTGGTTACTGCAGTGATCTCCAAAATCAGCTTAGAACTTAAAATCAACAATAAAACAAATTTAAAAAAAAAAAAAAACTTAAAAAAAAAAAA
>VYXD01013599.1:131148-174875 GCA_013397195.1 Hylia prasina
AACAAAAAAACCCGGAGGTAGGTGAAGGAAAAAAAAAAAAAAAAAATTGAAAATAAAAGCGATTCAGCTGCTGCGACAGGGAAGGGAAAGCAGCGGGCAGCTCGTGTTCCCTCCCGCAGTGGAGCGGGCTCCCCGCGTCCCGGGGGGGCCGGCGGCTGCCCGGCACCGAGCGGGCAGGGCGGGCCCTGCGCTGGTCCTGCCCCCTCCCAGCAGGAACAAAAAAAAAATAAATANAAAAAAAATTCAAATCAAAACACCTGGATGTGGCTCATTGTTCGTGCCTGTTCGGGAAAAACTCCCGCTGCCAGCATCAACAGGAATTTGAATAAGCACAGTGAGTAATCCAGCCCTATTATAGCAACACTTGGCTTTGGGGAGGCTTTCAAGTGTCGCGGGTTGCTCCTTACGCTGCTCGGTGGATGCTGCCAGGATCCACTACAACCCCGGATCCTGCATTCCTGTCCATCCTGACACATTTCAGAGCTGCACATGTTCCTCTTCCTGTGCACATCTGCACTATCCTGGACAGCGGAGGTGATCATCGTGCAAATCAAGGCACCAGGCGGTGCCTTCAGCCTGCATGGGGGGCTCAGCACCAGGACAGACAATGCCACAGCGCCCGGTTTTCGGGTGGTCTGTAAAGGCTTTGACTCATCCCTCGCTACAAGGAAGACATTGAGGGGATGGAGTGAGCCAAGAGAAGGGAATGAAGCTGGGAATGGAGCACAAGTCTGATGAGAAGCGGCTGAGGGAGCTGGGAAACGGCTCAACCTGGAGAAAAGGATGCTCAGGGGGGACCCTCTGCCTCTGCACAACTCCCTAGGAGGAGACTGTAGCCAGGTGGGAGTTGGGCTCTGCTCCCAAGCCACAAGTGACAGGAGGAGAGGAAATGGCTTCAAGTTGTGCCAGGGAAGGGTTCAGATCGGATATCAGAAAAAATCACTGAAAGGATTGTCAGGCATTGGCACAGGCTGCTGAGGGAAGTGTTCACAAAACGTGGATGTGGCACTTGGGGACATGGTTTAGTGGAAATACGGCAGTGCTGGGTTAACAGGTGGATTTGATATGATCCTGGAGGTCTTTTCTAACTTTAACAATTCTATGATCATAGGAGGGTGCCTCAGAATAATATTCACAAAACCAACATGCAACATGGAAGCAAAAGGTGCATTTAAATCAAATCTTTGTCACGATTCCAGTTAATTGCTTTATTTCCCTAGTAGGGCTGCTTCCCTCAGCTCCTTATTCCCACCTCATCCACTCCCCAAATACCGAACCCCTAAACCACTGTCTAGGTGGCAAGGACAAGAGTGATGCCAGCAAGGAGAGAGTGGTTTGAGTTGGAAGGGATCTTAAAGATTAAAGGTTCCAACCCCCCTGCCATGGGCAGAGACACCTTCCACTAGTCCAGGTTGCTCCAAGCCCCATCCAACCCAGCCTTGAACACTTCCAGGGATGGGGCATCCAGACAAGCAATGAACCTACTCTTCAAATATTTGGAATACACATTGGGTGAAGTGACTCAGCAGGACAGAGGAAGNGACATGGTTTAGTGGAAATACGGCAGTGCTGGGTTAACAGGTGGATTTGATATGATCCTGGAGGTCTTTTCTAACTTTAACAATTCTATGATCATAGGAGGGTGCCTCAGAATAATATTCACAAAACCAACATGCAACATGGAAGCAAAAGGTGCATTTAAATCAAATCTTTGTCACGATTCCAGTTAATTGCTTTATTTCCCTAGTAGGGCTGCTTCCCTCAGCTCCTTATTCCCACCTCATCCACTCCCCAAATACTGAACCCCTAAACCACTGTCTAGGTGGCAAGGACAAGAGTGATGCCAGCAAGGAGAGAGTGGTTTGAGTTGGAAGGGATCTTAAAGATTAAAGGTTCCAACCCCCCTGCCATGGGCAGAGACACCTTCCACTAGTCCAGGTTGCTCCAAGCCCCATCCAACCCAGCCTTGAACACTTCCAGGGATGGGGCATCCAGACAAGCAATGAACCTACTCTTCAAATATTTGGAATACACATTGGGTGAAGTGACTCAGCAGGACAGAGGAAGCCCAGCCTCACTGCCCCTGCCCCATCCAGGCTCTGAGCAGGGCTTGGGGAAGGAAGCTCAATCATGCTCAGTCACTCATGGCAAGGGGAGCTGGGACCTGTCTATTTAACAAGGAGTCTTTGGAGGAAGTTAAATGTGCAAACCTCAGGTTTTTAGATTTGAGACTCTTTCAGACAGAAAAAATGAAGCATTTTTTGACAGCATTGTAAATGTCTCCAGGGTGAAGACAGCATTGCTGGATCCTTCTGGCAGAGGTCATCTTCAATGACTTACCCAAGGTTACACAGTGTATAAGTGGCAGAACTAAAATCTGAAGTTGGAAATTGTGTTCTACTTATTATCAAGTACTATTCTTCCTCAGCGTTGCAATGTAAAATGTGATTCAAGTTCCTGCAGTACATATAAAGCTCACATGTTGAGTGTTGCGATTGTTGCTGGGATTTTTCAGCACATCTGCTTTCACATGTACCAGTTCTGCAGGCTGTTTTGTGGCAACTACAGAAGGGTAAATTTTATGGCAGTTTAAGTAACTGCTTCCACCTCAATCTCTTTATCTTTTCTAGTTTCCGATGGGAAAGCACACATCTCTCTTCATCCATCTTACTGAGATCCCACCAAGACAAATCTAATGTTCTGTCATAGCCGTGCACAATGTCAGCCTAAACACAGTTATATAGAACATCTCAAACCCCTACAATTTGATAAAGAATGTAAATTTACCATCTGAGAGGACTGGTAGTCCTTGGAGCAGAAATGTGTCAAATGCTCCAACAGCATTTCCATCATTCCATGCTGAGAACTCAGCCCTGCTGTCTAAGAGAAGATTGGGCTCCAGTATGAACATCTTGAAAAAGATCCAGACCCAAAAAACAGGCTAATTTTAGGTCTGTAATAAAATATAGTAAGGTTTAAAAGCTATTAGAAAATCTAACTGACAGCTTTATGTTCTGTTCTTCACTTAACACGTTTTATGAGTAAAATGTTCAGGCCACCAATCCCTGCTGCACCCAGGTTTTGCCAATTTTTGTTGTTCTGTTTTCATCTTGGAAAACTGGCTAGGGTACAGGATACCAAACCAGCCACAAAGTTAATTTTGACCAAAAGGAAAGGATTCCTTTCACTGCTCCCTTAACAACCATGGAATCTGATCCTTTGATTATGGTGGATTGAATATTCCACAGTTCCTCTGGACACTAAAGGGAATCTTATTGATTTCTCAGTGTGCAGTCCTACTGAAGATGACTTCTTCTGAATACACTCAATCTATGATCCTGACAAGTTATTTTGCCAAATCAGTGAAATGGACACATTCTTCATCAAAGCTTAATGTGAATTCCTGATAACACATTTGAAGAGTGACCTAGAATTACTGCTTCTCTCATGGATTCGGTTTGCATCTAAGAATTCTTTGTCATCTAAAACTTGGGGGAGTTTTTATATATATTTTGCTTCATATATCTGAACAGCACAGCATAATGGCACTGAAGTGCAAGCTGCTGTATCCAGTGGCAGTGCAGTCACTATGAGATCATAAATTACATCACATTACAGGCTTCATCTGCAAAGACTGGCAACATCAGTTTTGGTCTGTCTTTGAAAGTGACTAGTTTCTGGGTTGTCTGGACTTTTGGTTTGGTTTTGGTTTGGTTTTGTTGTTGTTATTGTTTAACAAATTAATTTTTATCTGTTTTTAAGGCTAGGATTTTTAAAAGAAACTACTTCTCTTGGATAGTCAAAGGGATCTGGGAACCATTCCCTTTATCTTCTTTGAAAAGCCTAAACGGTTTTCCCTTCCCTGTTTTGAATCACTCAAATCACTCCTAGCTAGTGTCTAAGCTAGGAGTAAGTAACTTTAAAAAGAAAGCAAATTATCTAAACAAAATCCAAGAGCTTCATTCCTTCCCAGAAATGTTGGGTAAGCCTCTGACTAGGAGAAATTCCCTTGCGGCTTTTAAGCCTGATAAGTATCTTTGCCTGAAAAACCACAACATGCCCTCCTTATCTGCCTGTAGTCCAGGGAGCATCCACCCACTCTCCAAATGGGGGAATATAAAAGGAAAAATGCCATAAACAAGCACTTTACTTCCCTGTGAGGGGAAAAAAAAAAAAAAAAACCCAAACAAAAACCCCACAATGAACCCACGATAAACCCTACTGGTTTGGCTTACACAGCTGATTTTGAAGCTCAGAGAGTATCACTGCTTTGGATTCAAGCTGTGGCTGTTCAGGACCAGGGAGTGTCAACTCAAGTGCCAAGACTGGCATTGAGAACTGGCTTAATACTCTCAAAATTTTAGTGAGCAGACTCATGTGAACTCAAGAACTTAACACATCTGAGGAAACTATTTGAATGCCCTGTAGTTCAAGAGCTTGTAGGCAAGTCAGCACATTGCCCAAAACAAAGCCAGTAAACAGAACAGGAGCCCAGGGTTGACTGCTCTTGAACAGATATCTTTTATGAATGAGATAAACGTTTCTGGAACAGTAAAACCATTGAAGCTGCCTCCACAGCTCACATATTATCAATTAACAACAAAACAGGGTCTCTATACCCAAGCGAAAAGAAAATGCCTGTATGGATTGCATGTGGGTATTGCAAGTAAAATTAAAAGCTTGATGAAATGTAGCAAAAGATCAGAGAACCAGACCTTCCTTTCAACTTGTGGTTAATATTCATCCTCAACGAAGCCAAATGTTACATTAGCCTAAATGGAAAAACCATGTAGAATTATGCTATCAATTAAAACACCTCATTAGCTGGTCTGGTGATTCAGAGCTGCTGATGGAACTGAACTCAAGGCTTGAAAATACCTTGATCAATGCCATCCTTGGCTTTTAGGCATTAAGGATGTACCTGCAATCTCCCAGAAAAACCATTTCAAGGTGAATTCAAAATTATTCAAGGTGAATATCCCTAAAATCTCACCACACAGTGTCAGAATCAGAGGGTTTAGCTGTTCTCTCAAACCCATTCTCATCAGGTTTTACTGCTGCCAGGCAGCTGTCCTATAGACTTGTGGGCATGTTCAGCCTTGGCACAGCTCCATCAACTTAAGTGAAGTTATGACAGGAATAAATATGGATCTATTTTTGGTACTGCGGGCACTTTGCACATTCACATCTATCTTTTGTCCCCGATCAGTATCAAGTGTGGAAAAGCCTGAGCCCATCTGCACATTCACGTTACCATTCAATGAAGGAACCCATAAAGGTGCAGAGGAGTAAAGGTGTAAACCTCATAATTTTTTGCTGTGCTCCCCCAGGGGGAACAGTAGAGATTAGAAAGAGGAATGTGGATAGAAGCATTATATAATTTGGCATCCTCTCACCACAGCAATTATAATCAGTACATGTGAGTTCTTTATATAGAGCAGTGAGAGGAAGAAACCTTGGTTCTGTTCCCAGTCCTTTTGACAGAAATCTTGTCTGCATTACACTAATTCTGATCTAAAATTCCGTTTGTAATCCCCTGACATGCTTCTAATTCACACTGTGTTTAATTCCACTTCATTTTATAATGGTGTAAAATTTTAAAAAATATACAAGCCTGGACAAGTTTCACCTGGACAAGAACATCTGTTCCACTCATTTTCATTTAAAATACACAGGAAATTTCATTGGCCACACTCATGATACAAGCAGATGCTCTTGCATGGTGACAGAAAATAGCACCATTTAACATTAGCATCTTCTGAACAATGCTCACATCTAATCCCATTTCTGTACTGGAGAGCTTCATGGTTTTGTAATGTAAGCCTGTAGTAGTGCTTCACTCAACAGCTTCATAAGTTTCTATTGTCACAGCAGATGCACACTCACAGCTTTGAATTCATTATGCTCCCATTGCCTTTGGATTTGTAGCCATACCAGTTTCTCACAATCTAATAAAAACTGGGCTCAGCTGTCTTGAGACACACACTTACAGGGGTTCTGTGGTGGGCTTCGGAAAGGTCCATCTCTCTGACTTTGCATGTAAAGTTCATTCCTCAGACTTAAACTCATCAGGAGCAGGACTGAAAGGGATGAGGAATGCGAGAGCTTATTTGAATTAATGCTTTCTGCGGTAGTGTAAGATTTAGATGCTTACTGTTTGTCTATGCCATGGTCACAGCAGTGACCACTGTGTAAAGAATGTACACATGAATAATCTTTATGATCCTAACAGAGGGGCTCTGTCAGGCCAGCCTACAGCTCACCTCGACTTGCACATCTCTGTGTAACAAGGGACATCATCTTTCCATGCCATTAACAGCACCTGGAATAAATACTGCAATACCATTTTGGAAAGAGACTTGCAGATCACATCTTCCCGACAGAGATGTGCATCTGGATATTTTTAATCTATTCATGTGTCCTTTTTTCCCACAAGGTTAATGGCCCTAGCTCCTATATTATTTTATGCCTGACTTGACATTGCCTATGGCTTTGTGTGTTTGGAAAAGCAAAGAAAACATCTGTGACTAATGAGCATATCACAGAAGAAAGGTGGTGACGACGAAGATGATATAAATGCCACAAACTACTCTTGACTTTAAGAACCATCAAGTTAAGATCTAATACGAAGGAGAGGACCTAAAAAAAGTGCTCTCTTCCCTCTGCTGCTATTCTCTCTACCCTCTTAAGAAGTGGCATGTTAAAAATAGGCGCCACTTACAAGACAACAACCCCACATCATCAGGTAGTCACCTTCTGTAACCTTGCTGGCACGTTTCAAATGCAACCACTCCATCATCTCGAAGAGTTGTCAGAGGCTAAAGGTAGAAACCATCTGAGAAGTGGATTGGAAGAAAAGGCTGTATTTCAGAGCCTTTTACAACTGGATCTGCTTAAGCATTCCAACCCAGCCTCAGCTGCCATCAGTCTCTCCCACATCAGCAGTTCTGAACAAACACAAATTGGCTAGATTATCATTAAGCAACTTCAGCTATTTTGTAAAGAGCAAAGTATCATTTCTCAAACTAAGTGGCAAAGACCAGATTTTTGCTTGCCCTAAGTGGCCAAGACCAGATTTTTACTTGCCCTAAATCAACGTCATTTCTCTACAGCCAACATCAGAATTTGCCTTCCAAATTCAAAGTATTTATCAAAATCTTCTTTACAGAGCGATCCAATCCTATCACACACTCACGTTATCTCCATTCCCCTGAGTATGTATTTCCTATCAATATGTATTAAAAAAATCCTCTTGCCTACTGAGCCCAAGCATCCCATTCAGCTGGTGCTGCACAGTGCAGTTCTGGAGCCATGGTATAAGTGCTTCTAGTGCTCACCAACTGCCAGCTGATATCAGGGAATGATGAATATCATCCTACACTTCCACTTTTTGCCAAGTACACTTCACAACCCAAGTCTGCAGGCAGCCACTCTTCCCTAGAATCCAAAAGAAAAAAAGGGAGCATTTCCACAGGGCAACCATTCAGGAGCAGTCCTCTGCTGGAATTCACCTGTAATGCACCATATAATGGCAGTAACTGCAATATTACTAACACCACCTATTTCTGAACATGTTACCAGAAAAAAAAATAACATACAAACCTAGATTGTTCACAGTGGTAGCAAAGGAAACACAGAAAGTGCTTAACACAATGCCCTGAAGTGAACATTGCCTGCTTCCACAGCTCCTTTAAAGAAAGACTTGTCCTGACTTGATGTTTATGGAAAATAAAAGCACATCCTAGTCAGCTAATTTTTGGGGTAATCGTTCTCCTGAAATTCTTCAATCAAAAAGTTCAGTGAAATTTCTTCAGATTTACACAGACATAAGTGAAACCATCAACCCAACAGCCATGACCATTCTGGAGAGTCAACATCCCCAAAACCAACCTCCATCCCCACTGCGATGATCTAGCAAGCGAATTTGATGAGGATTACCTAACCCATAAACTGTGAAGGGGGAAAAAAACCAGCAAAAAGTAATAATTAATTTTATTTTTAAAAAACACATGTCCATTTGAGGGAGAGCTTTATGTGCACATGCCGAACATCACTCAGTTTGAAAACAGAAAGCTTAAATGATCACTTCATGAGGAAATGTACAGGACACAGTTATTCTTTAATCTCTCTATTGACCTAGCACAGAATAATCAAATTTAAAGTGCTGCAGGACCACTGCGCAGCCTCATGCCTGGCAGAATCAAGCTTCCCTCCTCGAATTTCCTTGTATTTCCTTTGTTCTCCCATTTTCCCATCAGCAAACTGATACCTAGCCCTCCTAATGCTGTTCTAACACTGATTTTTTCAAGCATTTTTAATATCCACCACTCAAAACTGACATAAAAACCTTCTCATGAATGCTGTCCTATTTTGTTTCCTACCAAATCAAAGGAGGTTCCCACTGTAATGATTAACGACATGTTTGTTGCCTTAAACAGCTTTGATATTTCAACATTTAATCAATTTTATTTTTTTTAAGGTGACAGGTTTCCTGCCACCCTGAGTTTTACCCATGAAACTCAGTGATTTACAGCTACAGTATGAAAACCTGACAGCCTTGCATTATTTGACACACCCCATCATATGATATTTTAATAACACTGCTCTCACTATCTGGAATATTTTGGGAAGGTATCAGTGTGAAAACACTCAATGGCCATATCAAAGACCTGGCTGATGCTTATCACTGGACAACAAACAACAAAATGAAGACATAGCACTGAGAGAGAAATTTTCTAAATTTTCTATTTCCTCTTGAAATTTTAGCAGCAGGGACACTGTAACACACAACATTTTTTCAAATAAATGGCACGCAGATGATGGAACAATTTTCTGTGTTTTGAGACAATCACCTCCCGTATGAGAATTAACATGAGCTTTCTTTATTCCAGTGGTAAAACAACCTGTATTCAAGCTTGCCCAGATTCCACAGTA
The DNA here is from genome assembly GCA_013397195.1 of Hylia prasina. NCBI lineage: Eukaryota > Metazoa > Chordata > Aves > Passeriformes > Sylviidae > Hylia > Hylia prasina. Next base: position 140,083 of record VYXD01013599.1, read on the forward strand.
AAAGCAGGTGTAGTCAATCATTCCTGTCACAACATTAGTGCATTAGTGACTGTTGGCAAGTGGGTCAACTCATCACAGGCAAAGCACTTCTCAGCTGCTCTGCTTCCTTCCATCCTGGCTGGCACATGGAACAACGCCGCTACAGCTGCTGAATTCCAAAAGGCATCCATCTGTTTAACTTCCTAAAATGACTTTAAAGAGTGGGATACAACAAACACATCTGCTACCCTCAGCATGTTAAAAAAGATCATCTGGAAATTAACTGGGAAATTATAAATCTTTTCAGATGAGGATCCACAGTGAAGTTCCCAATACTCGTGTAACATCTGTTCCAGCTTCAATTATAGCTTAAAGCTTTGCACCTCTGGCTTTCTGAAGAATCAAGGCAAACTTTAGTTGTAACCAGCTCTATATCTCCTTATCGCACTGCTAGAGTTTGTTCAGGATCACATCAGTGGGCATACATCTGTTCAATTTTGTCACTCCTTAAAGGCCTGACTGGATAAAGCCTTGAGCACTGTGGTCTGATCTCATAGTTGACCCTGCTCTGATTAGGTCAAACTGAAGACCTCCCGGAGGCCCTGTCAATCTGAATTAGCCCAACTATTTATCCCCAAATAGAAGAGAAAAAATTAAAAATTCCATTAGTATCTACTGGAAGAACTCAAAGTGGAAACTAGCTATGAACAATAACCTGGTCCATCACAAGACAGCGCTTAGGCAGGAGGGCCAGCAGAAGATACCAGCAGTTCAGATTTTAGGAGGAAAACGTTAGCACATGTTTAAGTGTGATCTTCCTTTCAGTTCTTCTCTCACATCTCTCACAAACACAAACGTGTTATCACTTTGAATTACGTGAACAGATGCTTACATCTAGGATTTGTAATTTACATTAACCTAGCCTGCATTAACAGTGATTTTGACACCAAATACAAATCACAGTGCATGTTTTCACCCTGAGGTACAGCACATGTGTAACCTGCAGTAGCAGGACATCTCAGTAAGTTCCTTGGCTACCTGCTGCATCCTCAGCAGACTCTTCAGGCATCCCAATTTCATCTGCAGAATGCAGGCAGAGCTGGCATGACACAAGCCAGGAGAGACGTGCATCTTCCACAGGTCAGTGGGCACCAGAAAGGCTGGCAGGAACGCAGTGAGCCATGAGAGATCCCACACAAGGAGCTGCCATATCCACTGGGGAGGTGAGAGGAATTTACAAGAAGAAAAGCATCCCTGGGAAATATGTTAACACCAAGCTGGGAAGCAGGTGAGGTGTGCTGGCTAAGGGCTTGTGAACTACAGGCCCAGGCAGACCTTCAGTAATATTCAGTATTAGAGCAAAACCTCTGAAGTGCAGCACTTTGCAGCAGTGCTATCACTGCTCTGCATGTATACAAATGAGAAACCAGTTTTTCTCATTTGCTGTAAATAGCTTGTGCAATTAATAGCAGTTAGCTGTTCCTGTCTTTTTCCAATTATAGGTTCAGGAAAAAAGGGCATATTAAGTTACCTCATGCAATTCTGGACCACCTACTGTTCGAAGTGCAATTTGAGGATGAGCTGCAACTGCTAATTATCAAAATTAAAACCTGTAGCAATGCTCACTTTTAAAACTGAGATGATTTCCTATTGCAGGCGTAACTTTCCACTGCTCTCCCTGGCCACTTTTGTCTGAGATTTCTGGACTGAAACTTTGAACACAAAAATGCCATCATTCAGAAAACCTTTCAAAATATTTTGGGTCACCATTGATTTACCCTTGGCTAATTACCTTTAGGCTCTGCACAGACACAAAATATTTGTGTTTCTATTTTGTCTTTTCTTTTTCATTTTCAGACAGCTGCAGCCATTTCCAAAATCATCATCATGTTTCCACCATGATGTTAGGAAAAAAAATTTCTCCTGGACAGTACTGCTGTTAGGAAAACAGTAAAAAAATTACAGCTGTGTATGCATATTCATGTGCACACACACAAAGGTATTGTGAGCTGAATAAAAATGTGGTGATGTCTAATTTGACCTGAGAAAACCAGAACAGCACGTCAACATAAACAGGAAAAGTTAGACACTATTTGCAGCGCAGCATCACCAACTCAAATCTCTCTTACCCTGTGCTGAACAAGCATTTCCAATTCAAAGGAATAATTAGCGTGCTGTAAAAAAATCAGAGCACTAGCAAGTACCAAAGCTAACTTGACATTAGCAAAGATCAATGAGAATTCATCACTGTAAGCCCACCACGAGCACTTGCTGCCCAAACACACTGGGACAGGCAGGACTGTGCCTACGCCACCCATGTTCATCACAGGAAGTTCAAACTTCACTAGGAAATAATTAAACAGCACATATCATTCTTCTAAACATCAGTATCAACTTTTTAAAATCCACTGAGAGACTCCTCACTCCAATACCTCATTCTCAGCTGCTGATAATTTTGTCCAATTTTAACACTCTCCTATGAAGCACGAAGTGCCAGTGTCCACTTCAGGCTGGAAATATTGGAATGCTTTAGCCAAAATGCCAGAACCAAGGCAGAACCGTATGTCATCACTCAGCCACGTCCAGAAAGCACCAGTGACCTTTGCTTCAGCAGCTGAGGCACTCCAGAGCTTTGAACAAGGAACTCGTAACTGGGTAAGGCAGTTATGTTTGGGCCAGAATTAAGTTTGATGTGTTTCTTCTGAAAACACACACAACACAGCTGACTTTAAAATCACTTAATTTTACACACGCTCTGTAAGAATGTTTAAATTCAGCAGCTGAGGTCTGTTGAGTCTCTGCTTCTGAGCACTACTACACTGCTCCCACAAGTGAGGGACCAGGCCCACAGCTGAACTGAGCACTCCCAGTTCAGGGGGACCAGAAGAAACAAAAGGAGGATTCTAAGCAGCAGGGAGGGTAACAAGGCTCAAAGAGAAAACCTGTATGTGGGGCTGAGAGCACAGATTATGGAAGGACATGGAGATGGGAACTGGTTCTGAAGAGGAAGGTGTGAAGAGCAGAGCCAATGATGGGAACAGGACTGGGATGAACATCCAGATATGAAGAGAAACAGCATCAGGACATGGAAGTTCTGAACCTGTAAAACTGTTTATGCCCCAAAATCAGGTTCACATTTTATCCATGAAGTCAGTAAAATACTAATTTTAACTTTCTCAATGTTTCAGGCCCATATTTACATAACAGAGATTACAGCATCCCCATAACCCATCAAACTGCATCCAGAGACCAGGTGAAGGTACATTACTGCCAATACACTATTTAGATATTAAACTGATCAGCACTGTGCACTGGGAAGCACATACCAGGAAAAATCCATGAGGGTATCAGGAGGGAAGAAAAATACAAATTTTGCCGTTAGGGCGGAGTTTAGTTAAGTACAGTAAATAAGGTTGAGTTTCACGTCCCACATACTGTTCTTTCTGAATTATGCTATTAAATAACTGGTTGCTAACTCGCTGCTCTATAAGGCCACCATTGGAAAACACAGTGTGTGATCATGCCCTTAAAACTGAACCATCATGACAAACAGGCATAATGTCACAAAATGTAAAAAGCAAATATCTGGGATGTTTTTTATTTGGCACTTCCTAAACTTTGGGCACTTAACCTTCGTATTTCAGCAACCCTAATATTCCTTTAACACCTTGTTTGTTCAACAAGTTTGATATTGTTTCCCAGTGTATATTGGATGGTATATCAAAGAATTTCAGACTCTTGCACAGAAGATTTACAGTGACTATTTGCATCCTGGGAAATCAGCAGATCTGCACACAGCCCACACACCCCATCCCAGAGCTCCACACCAACACCCCAGTAACCTGCCCCAACCCTTTTGGCACAGACAGGATCACAAAATATTGTGAGCTGGACCACAAGGACCACTGAAGTTCTTGGGATGTCTCCCATGTTACTTTTTATCTTCTTTTCTGCCAGAGTTAGGATTAAATGCATCAGATGGTGTTTCTTGTTTGGATTCAGATGTTTATTAATTCTTATCTCTATTACAGTTTCACAGACTGTGACTCCTAGCTAACAAACTAAAAAAATGGCTCCTATCTCTTTCTCTACAAGGCCTTTTAAGCACAAACTGTCCAATTAAGAATGACACCTAAATGATTTTTACTTTTAACCCAATAACNTCCCACCACAGGCACAGCAGCAACTGCAAGGTCATCTCTGCCCAGTGATGCTGGGATGAGTCCCACACAGCTCTGGCATATGGCCAGCTCTGCCTGCCATTATCTGAAGAGAGCGAGAATGCATTATCAGCACAGCCAGGATCACTCACCCTCAGTGCTGCTCCAGCACCTGTCACACCCTTCTGTGCTGGAACCCTGGTCACTGAGAATTTCAGNTAAACATCTGAGTCTGAAGAAGAAACACTGTCTCGAGCATTTAATCCCAACTCTGGCAAAAAGAAGATAAAACACGACACTTCTGCATAGCTCCCATCCGTCTGCTGGCAGCCTGGCCTGCAATGTCACCTGCAAATGGGTCACCAAGCCTCTGACCCAGTCCCCAGAGCAGCCAGGCCCGCTGCACATGACAGCCTGGCACCCCATCAGCCAGGCCTGGCAGGCGTGGTGGGCTCCTGGATAGCGAGCAGGCAGGGGGGACAAACAGCAGATGGCTTTTCCTATCTCCACCGCAGTTTAATTGCGGCAGTCATGACGCCGCTGACGTGCTCCACACCACCTCCAGTGCCCGGCTGCAAGGTGAGCAAGCTGCTCCTTCCCAAGGGCGGACCTTGTGACCGGCCAGGAAGTGTTTGAAGTGCAGTCAGGACACAAGCCATGCTTACTCAACTTGAACTTCCTAACGGGAATGGAGCACGACAGATCTGACCCATTCAGGCAAAAAGGAAAAGCGCTTGTACCACAGGAAGAGTTGTGACCCTGGAAGTCAAGGATATGGGATGAGCGCCCAGTGCCACTGCTGAGCTCCCCTGCAAATGTAGGTGAGCTGGCCTGACAGCTTGGCAAAGGCCTCAAATCAGGCTGCCCAAAATAGAATCAAGTAAAATTGGTTGCTGCTTTGGAAATGTATTTCTTCATTTTCTCTTTATGAACTGTAAAACCAGATAAAAATGTCTGCACACTGCCCAGAGCAATGTGACAGAATGGGTGGACAGGATGTTAACAGAAGCACCTCAGATACTGAGATGTTACCAGATAGAGATTTCATTTAAGCATGGGAGCATTCTCCACCGATGTAATTAATGCTGATCTACATTTGTGTGACCCAAAGCCAGGTTCCTCTGCACTGAAGGGGATGTGGGGGTGCCATAGCTGATATGTGGGCAAATCCAGAAGGAAGGCAATGGCAGCTACTATACTTCCAGTTAAAAACAAAGTCTATTACGTGTGTTGTCTTTTCCCAGCCTTGGCTGAAATTAGGAAACAAACAAAAAGAAATTAAATTGGCTGTGTTTTACTAAGTTGGTCAGAGCATGGTGCTGATAACACCAAGGCTGTGGGGTCAATCCCTGTATGGTCCATTCACTTAAGAATTGGACTCAGTGATCCTTGTGAGTCCCTTCCAACTCGGAATATTCTGTGAACCTGTGTTTTCAGCTCCTTAGCAAGACAAAATTAAAAATCCCAGTGCACAATAGTTGATTTTACATTTCCTGAAGGGTACAGCTAACATCAGTTCTCCAGGCTAGTCTGTAAACTTAGGCTCTTTGACTTATCCTGGGGACTTACACACATGGCTGCAGCAGCAGCTAAAGAGAACAGCTGTAATTATTCCCAAACCTGTATAAATCACAACAGGGGAGCAGGTGGAAGCGGGGATAGAGAGCCAAAGTTTGACAAATGGAAAAGACAAAACCACTGGAAAAAATCTTTTGGGATACGTAAGCAAGCTAATGAAGAGTAGAAATAAATAAGGTATAATAGATAGGTCACATATAAAAATATCAGTAAGCAATAAATAACATAAAATAACAGCTTTCTCTTTTGATGTTACTATCTGTTTTGACTTCATGTTGATGGCACTACCAAGCCCCAAACAAATGAGAAAAGCGGGGGGGGGGGGGGGNAGGTTATGCAGATAACATTGTTAGGGAAGGAAGATAGGAAGATATAAAGGAAGGTACTGTTTATCTTTCCTTTTACTCTCAGTATTTTGATTCCCTGTCCCATAAACAGGAGAGTGAGGGAACTCTAAAGCTGTTTGTGACTTTGAAAACCTAGTTCTGTTCCCTTGAACCAAAAATTCCACAAAATGTTCCTCCTCCTCTCCATATTATGCTTTATCACCTAGAGCCAGAGCACAAAGGGCAGCCGTTTCCAACATGTGTGTGCACAGGCACAAACCTTTGTGTGGCAGAGCTGTGCTGGGAGCAGATAATTACAGCAAATAAAAGCCAGCTCTGGATATAACAATGTAAAAGCAAATCCAATTGCTGAGGACATTGGCTGAAAACAGCCCCCAGAAACAAAGAACCAGCCACATTAGAGCAATCTTTCATACATGCATAAAGTAAGTAATTGAGTCATGGGCAGGGTAAAGCCTGGAAGCACAAAGAAAGATCACAAGTCGAAGCTGGAAACTGTCCCAATGGTCCCATATTTCAGCTCCCTCTCTGTTTGCTATTCTTCCCACTCCGGGCTTAAGCACAGCATCAAAGCTCGTTATTAGTCTGTAATCAAGGCCATTAGAGCTCTCAAATTCAACCTGAAGATGCGCTGGGCAAAACCTGTCAAGGCAGCAATAACGATCCCCTCTGAGTAATCAGAGTATTGCTGCACACCACGCTGATAGAAAACAGTCCCTTTGTGCCCAGGGGCCTGCCAGAGGGCTCGAGAGAAAATGTTATCTTACACACTATAAATACGTGAAAATAAGATTAGAGGCAGCTGTTGTGACAGCAATTTGCCATGCCAATACACCCCCTCACACTCTGCCCAGGTTTTTAGCTGGCTAGTGACTCAGAAGCAAGAGTGGCATTGCCAAATCCCCCAGGTCCCTGCATTTCCCATCCACTTGCACTATCCAAGGACTTCCCTCACCCTCACCTGACTTCACTTTGGCTATCAGAGATGGAGTCAAGCACCCCGTCAATATTTGGGAACTGCATGGAACAGGACAGAGTCTTTATTGTCCTAGTTTGGCCCTGTGACATCACAGAGAATGTTAATCAGGAGCAATGTTAGCATTACAAAAGTCTCTTACAGAAGTAAACATTTGAAGCATTTCCGTTGAAAACTAAGTACAGTCACTTGTCAATTTTAACTCCTGCCATATTATTACATATTACAAAAAATCCTCAGCATTCTATCAGATAATTGTCTGCATTCTTACTTCCAGGAAGAAAAGAGCTACTGAGTGGGAGAAAAATAACCATTTTGTTTTTACATTACTCCGGGTTGCATGCTCAATAGAGTTATTTCCCAGATAACCCAGTGGTTATTTCTATTTATACTGTGTGTAGTTGTCTGCTATAAATGAAGACCCAAAATGGGTGGCAACCATCATGTAGCTGCTACAACATGCAACAGATGCATAAGGACACACTGCAAAATGTGACTACTGGCCATAAAGCTACTATCGATGGGCAAAGTACAGCATAAAGAAAAACAGAAAACACTGGCACATTAGCTCACCTCACAGTCAAAATTTGGCTGGACACTCTCAAGAGCGAAGGGTAATGTATTTCCCCTGAGATAGAGTATTTTAAAATACAGGTAACAGGAGACAATATCCTTGGGTAGTAAGTTCCAGATTTGAATAAGGATGTCCATAAAACCTAAATCAAGACCTTTGTTCTTCCATTAGTCTTTTAAGCTCAGTTTCTGGAAGCACTTCCCAAGGATGATTCAATATCCATAAAGTAATTGCTCTTCTCTGAGATAACCTTCGGGAGATACAGCAAGCACTGAGTGATGGCGTGACAGAAGTCTTACATCCTTTGTACCTGTTGTGAAAGTGGTGCCTTGGGAAGGCTGACCTGAAACAGAGATTGGACAGAGCTGGAGAATAAAGTAGGTATTTATTAAAAGGCCTCTAGGATACACCTTGGGCAGGACAAGAGCCTGACCAGGGGTACACCCAGGGTGGACCCAAAATGGTCACGGAATGGCTCACCAGCCATAATTTTACAAGTTTTGCTTCATTTGCATATTGGGGTTTAATTGTCCAATTACAGCTTCAGGTTGTCAGGTCCCATCCTTCTTGTTCCTCCCTTCAGCCACCCTTGTTTGTGCTTTTGGGCCTGAAAGTTGTCCTTGGTCTCCAGCAGGAAAAGGGTTTGTCTCCCTACTCTGTGAAGAGCTGACTGGCACTGAACGTGAGGCTCAGAACTTCACCCCTAGGCAGCACAGAATCTGGAAAACATGGAAGCTGAAACTTAAGGCATCAAAAGGATTGACTTCAGCTGCCATTCCTGAATTCCAGGGTCTAGAGAGGTCTGGCTGCTGCCACCCTGGAGCAGCACAAGTCATGGTGGGAAGGAAGGAGGCAGCAATGCCACCAGCAGCCTGCAGTGCCTGTGTCCCTGCCACCTGTGCAGAGCAGAGGGGGAAGTCCTGGCACCATGCAGTACACTCCCACACACACTCCCACTCCCAGATGGCCTCCGCGCAACCCTTCCAACATAAATTATTTTAGGATTTTATCAATTAAGCCAAAGAGCCTAGATTTTTGTCTTGCAGTCAGGAGTGCCACTCTCTTTAACAACAACAAAAAAAAAAACAGGGAAAAAACCTTGAAGAGACAAACGTCCCTGCCAAACAAAAAATAATCATAATAAAATATTCCTGTCTTTGCAGCAAGTCACCTAAAGCATTCAAAATACTGCCCATGAGTTTGTTCCACTGACAGCTCTGTGTTTACACCTGCTGCTTTTCCTTGTCCTAAGTCTGGCAGGAAACAAAAGCAGGAATGGAAATCATCTCTGTAGGCAGGCAAGTAGCTGAAATTGAGGGGAACAAGAGAAGGAACAGTGCCACAAAAGGTACATGCGATGTCACCCCAATTTTTCTTGTTGCTTACAATGTAGAAGATGGCACTAGCACTCCAATAATTCAGTGGAGGGGAAAAGGCAGCTACAGAGCTTCAGCCCAGTTTAGTGATGAGTTCCCTTAAGCTCAAGAACCTATAATCCAGGACGCTTTCTTTTCAAGACATTGATATTAGAGCACATCACCATATCTGCACTGCAAATCTATGTATTGAGGAGCTGGTTTTGCTTTAAACCTACCAAAGTGAGGCAAGAAACACAGTGAGCTGCAGGACAGAATCCTCTCTATTTCTCTCCTTCCTGGAAAGAGAAGATTGGGCTAAATGATTATTCAGATAAATTGAACTGGGTCAGAGATAGGGACCAGACCTTAATAAGCCCTCAGGTAACCACTGGCATTTAAATGCCTGTAGCAGTAAGCTCCTGGCTACATAAACATTAAACAGACATTTCTGAAGCCTAGCACAGAGAGACAAGGGCTTTTATGCTTGCCTGTTTGCTTTTAATAGTGGATATACAATCCTTATATTATATCATTTACCATTGTCTCATTGAAGTCTTGGAAATTGTTATTGAAACTTCAGTAACAGTCTGCATTGTCCATCCCATCCCACGACGCTGACTCAGAAACAAGACTGAAACAGTCACCAGGACCAGCTGTGTGCCCCATTCCCAATGCACACGTGATTCCAGCTCCCCATAAGCCAGGCTTGAGCTGCTGCAGTTCAGAGAGAGCCATGCACAGGCAAAGGAAACATTTGTGCTGCCCTGAACCAAAACAGCCCATCTGAACTGTAGGAGCCCAGCCTCTCCCCATTCACCTCTGCCACCCCACCCCAAATCAGGAGCAGTGACCCCATGCTGCTGCCAGCATCAGTCACCCTGTGACTCACAGTTCCCTGTGTGATGATGCATCCTCCCGTTTGCCAAAATGTGTCCTGCTGTTTGCCAAGGCTGTGGGGTCACAGCTGAATCACCCTTTTCCAGCACTGGCTGCTGTCATTGTCCCAGTCTGACTCGCTCCTTGCCCTGGTGTCTGACCACATTGGTCTGTGTGGAGCTGCTATCAAAGCTCCTGGAACCCATTAATGCTGCATTACTGAGAGAAGGCTTTGGGAGAACTCTGGGAGAACTCTGCTCTGTGTGAGCAGAGCTGTATAGGCAGAGGCTTTACCTGCAAAACAAGGAGTCCACCAGAAAAGTCAACAGAAAGCCAAACTTTACCATGAGCACAGATGCTCCTCCAAACCTGTTAAAAGCAAATCCTTTCTCTGGCTCTGTTAACTTTAATAATTAAACCCCTAGGTCAGGCTTTTGAGGAGGAGGCAAGTTCTCATGCTATCTCAGTAGTCCCATGGTACAGAGAGACTAGGAGCAAAAATGTGAGTGACAGATTCACATCTGAGGCTGACATCTAGCTATAACATCAGGTAAGTGCAGGATCAACATGACAGAGGCATCAAAGGACAGGAGATATTGTGCAGGACCAATTCTTCTCTCCCACAAAGGCAGAAAGTATTATTAAAAAGGCTCAAGAATCAAAGGACAAAACAATCCAGGTTAAAATCCTTTTTTTTAAAAAAAGACTATGCTTTTAAACTGTTAGGATGTTATTATGCTAAGGAGTAGCCTTGTGACACTGAAAGGACTAAAAATGGCACAACTGATAATACACAGAACTCTCTTTTCTATATTCAGCTCAACCCCACACTTCTGTATATCAGATCATTCAGGTTTTGTGTTCTCCTGCCTCCAGGCCCTTTGCTCTCGCTCCTTAATCTCCAGATAAATCTCTGATCCTCGTGCCATGCTGTCAGGAACGAGTGGCACGAGGTTGGGCTAACATTTCCTTTCCATTCTGGCCTGCAATTATGCAAATCACAGCTTTTCCATCACCGCTTGCCCATTTATTTCTCAATGCACTTTACCCAGGCTTGCCCAAAGTCACCAGGCACACATGAATAGTGAAGTGAATCAAGTATCAGGCTGAGAATATTGCAAAGAAATGTTTCAATACCAGTAATTTTTGTGAATAGTCAAGTAAATTAAACACTAGGCTGTGAATACAGCAAGGAAGTGTTTTAACACCAGTAATTTTTGCATTCAAGATGGAAAAAAAACAGATGGAAAACATTTACTGCCTGAGTTTTGCAAAAAAGTGTGGCTTCTCTCTACCACCCTCAGTGCAAACCATGTATTTTGGGAACAGTCAGCTACTTCCATTGCTCTCAGCCTCTATTCCTAGTTCCATAACTCAGCCTCTGCTGAGAGGTTTGCTGACCTGGTATCCTGTTTAAAGCAGTCGCTCTGTCACTCAGTTACTGTACCAACATGGCACAGCAGAACCACCACCAGCACTTTTTGCAAGTTTTCTCCTTCCTCCCTGACAGCCAGGAGAGCCAAGCAAGCCCAGAGTATACTCACCCCTTCCAGGGGAAGAACAATGCGCTGTTTCCTGCAGCTCAGCAAAGGGCTATTTCCAAACATTATTTAAAACAAAACAAAACCAACAACAAACAAACAAACAAAACTGTGTAATTACAAATGGCCATTTTGGGACATAAGCTGGGGCTGGGCACATCTTCTCTTAACATGAGCAACATACACATTCTGGAGAATATCCACAGGAGAGATGGGAGTGTGGCCAAACACAGGGAGGGCCTTTGCTAAGATGACAGGATGAGGCGCTTAAGCGTATGTATTTGAAGATGAGAAGGCTACAGGGGGGATCTTCTTGTGCTCTGTAAGTACCTTAAGGGGGATCACAAGGATCTGGTGGACGGATAAATTTGAACTAAGCAGCAACAGAACAACATGTGGACAATCCCAGGCTTTAAAATAGAAGTCATTTACATCAAACAAAACTATGGTGGTTTAGCCAAAGTGGGCTGCTATCTAGCCACACGGGATTTTCTTTTTGTCCAGGAGACTTCTGCAGTATATAAATAATGCAGTAGTCAAGAAAATAAAAACAGATTGAGTGGATAGCAGCGATATCTATGGATATGTATGGGATTAGATGCTCAAACACTATAGTTTTACTTATGCATACAGGGTTTATGCGTAGCATAACTAAGGAATTTCCTTTTCTCAGGTTGCTGCATGGAGTTGGAGAGATAGCAGCTTGTGGTAGAAAAAAATGGATATAGCCTTAATAAACAGATGATGTGGAATATTTTTCTAGCGCCCAATTGTACAGAGTAATTTCTAACATGCAGACAGAAGCATTAAAGACACATTTATTGTATCATGCTGAAATGACAGAATAAGAGAACAAGAAGTTAGTGTGTCTCTCACCTGCCTGTCAAAGTCTAAACCTCAGGGGTGTAGAGACCCCACCACACAGAGCCTGATTGCTCAGAGAGGGCCACTGTCCCCTCTGCCAACACTGAACACTGCGGCACGATCAAAACACCCCAACCTTTCTTTAGCTGCGCCTTGCAGATGTTCTTAACACACTTTTACTGGATGCTCAATGTCAAGCCTGCATTGTGAAGTAAAAACAGGAAAAAGTCTTTAAACCCATCGTTAAGGGCTAATGGTTTTAAACCAAAAGGGCGTTGGTTTAGATTAGATATGACAAAGATGTTTTTTGTGATGAAACACTGGCACAGGTTTCCCAGAGAGATGGTGGATGCCCCATCCCTGGAAATATTCAAGGCCAAGTTGGATGGGGTTCTGAGCACCTGGTCTAGTTGCAGATGTCCTTTTCCATGGCAGGGGTTGGACTAGATGACCTCTAAAAGTCCCTTCCAACCCAAACCTGTTATTTTTCCCTCTCAAAAACCACAATAGGCTGGAAATATTATGTGCCATGTGCAGAGTGACTTACTGGAATCCCTTCTGAAGAGAAAGTCTTGCCAGTGGCCAACAGCTGGTGTTTTATTTTTATTGGACTGGGAGTTCTATGTCGCCTCCCTGCACCCATAGAGACGAAATTTGAATCTGCTGCTGCCGTTTCATCTCGAGTGCCTTGACTTTCTTGTACTAAACAGGAAGCCCTTGTCAATACAAAACTATTTGCACTGGCCTCCCTAGCCTGCGCTGTGTCTAGATGATTCAGCCTAATGAGGGATTACTTCCTGTGTTCGTGGCTGACAACATCCAAAGACATTTTGGGATTGTGTGGTGATAAAAAACTGAACTATATTAAGCCAATAGCACGGAGATGTTAATTTTAAATAGAGAATAGAAGAGACAGAATGGATACTGCTCCATGCCATCCAAAAGTCACTGAGATTTGTGCTTGAGATAGGAAACTATAACAAAAAACACGCTTTCTGGTTTAGGACTGGTATCTCCACTAAAGCCACTGAGCTCCATAAGCTTATATATGTGTTAAAACGCAGAGGAGCAGCAGAAGCAATGTGTGTGTGATTACAGGCTAATGAGAGCGTGACTTCTGTCCTCAGTGGATGCAGCTGGACTAAAACTAATTCTATTCCTATTCCTAATATGTGACAGCAAAGGTCAGTCCGAACAAAAGGTAAGGATCAAATCTCCTGGCCAAACTAACAGGGGCTTCTTGGCATTTTCACCCCCAGGGAGCTGCTAGAAGGAGCAGGCACATCACAGGAGTGACACAGGTTCTCTCACAGGCACCTGGTCAGCGTGAGGCAAGGCCCAGCCTTTCCTTGCCTCACCAAAGGCAGTTGAGCCCAGACCCAAGCCAGTGGATTTAATAATAATTATCATGTATTATACATAACACACATGCTAATATCACAATTTCATTTCTCTCCTCATTTCAGAACATGGGCTAGTTTTCTAGTGTCCCATGTGTACATTATGGATGACTGACTTGCTCACCAGCAACTAAATCAGGGCTTGAGCCAATATGCTGCAGCCTTTGGGATGTAGCAATGAAGCATCTTTCTGCAGGGCAGAAATATCCACTGTGCTTGAAGAAGGAAGATGGCCATGTACAAACAAGTCTATTTGCATTGCACATGAAGGAAATGAAGAGTGGCAATGCAGCACCTCCCATAATTCTAGCCAGCTGTCAGTCCAGCTAGGAAAACAACAGGATCAAAAGCAAGACATTTTTTCTTTGTGCATTCATGCACATTTTCTTATCGTAATTTGTTCCATTTTACACTATCATCATTAAGATATACAGATTATTAAAGCCAAACCAAATAACTGGTTATTCTCCATCCACATATCCTCTTCACTGGTCTTTATAGGGCAGATTTTGAAGGCTACCTATCATTTCTAGCTGCACTGCTTGCTGTTCACTTCTGCAAAGAAACAGAGCTGCATGAGACATGGATTAAAATAACCCAAACCCTAAACTTTGTACTATAGTTGTTGGGCCACCTCCTTGGACCAAGTACAGTGCTTCAGAGTCATAGGAGCACCTTCATGTCTATCTAGAAAAGAATGGGAGTCTGATGGCCCAGCCTCCAGGCACACAGCTGGGCAGCTCTATTAAAAATACAGTTACCTTGAGGAGAACCTGACAGGTTAATGAAACAGGAAAAGTGCAACAGCCCGGGGAACACACGATTTCTTCCCACCTCCCATCCACTGGAACTATGCAAAACTGGCACTAAAGCTAAAAAAGCACCACATAAGCTTAATTACTTCCCATATTTTTGATTGATGTAAGTATTTCTTTCAACCACACAAGATATTTTCTCTACTTTTCTTCATCAGTTTCTACACATCAATTCTCTAGTTGCTGTTTCCAAGGCAATCCCACACTAGAATTTCAATGGTTTGAAGGAACTCACAGGGTTCAGTCATACAAGGCAGGGTGAGTTGGTCTATAATCCCACTGGCTGAAGGAATTATGAGTGTGAAAAGCAGAAAAGTGAAAGTATCAAATCAAAAAATAGCATGGGTCTTGTTGTACCTTCAAAGCACAACAACAGATGCCCAGGATGCTTGAAGGCTGTATTAGTTGAGAAACTGGCTTGAGAAAAGATCACCTTGGATGTAACGCAAATCTATCTAGGACACAGGGTGGACACAGAAGGAATGATTATTTGAAGAAGATATGATTATGCTGAAAGCCAGGACCAGCTAAAACTCCCTTTGCCATCAAAGGGGAGAAACAGCACTGCTACAGCACACTGAGATCATCCAACGGTGTGTACCTAAAATAGTTCAGGTGAATCACATCCTAAAAATGTTCATTTCTGTTCTTTAACTATAAAAGGAGCCCTAAGGCAGTCAGTTCAACTGTGTATGTCTATGCTGCAAAGATTTAAAGAAAGATGAATTCATTTCTCACTAAAGGTGATTCCATCCAGAATCACAGGAAGTTCCTTAAGTTATGCAGCAGTGAGATACCTGAGGAAATTACTACCCCAAAACTGGAAATAGGGTCTGCTTTCTTGATAATAAAAGTAGCTATCAGACCTCTTTGTCCATGTTTAAAAAAATTAAATTATCACAGTACTGCTATCCCAGAAAGGAATTACCAATATGTAAGAAAACAGATTACTTGATTCTACTCAAGAAAATTCCCACAGTGAAGCTACAATTTCCACTCTCACAAAATAAATGACAGGAGTTTTAAAGAAGAAAACAGAACAATATTCCATACAGCTACTGACTGTTTTTTCAAGAGAAACCCAGTTCTTAATGAAAAACTGTGCACCTCACAATAAATACAGATAAAAGGGTAAGAAGTGAAGAGCACTCAACTCTTAAGTCCTAGGCTCTACAGCAAGGTCAGCGAATGTGAAGACAACACTGTTGCTGTTCGTGCTGCATGTTGCAATCCATTCTCCACATTCCAAGCCTGGTAGCTCTCACAAGCATTAAATCTGCCAAGTAACAGCATAATTTAAAAATGCTACTAGGAAGAAGAATACACTTGACTGCACACGCTTGGTTAATTCCCAGAAACCCTGCTTCTCTCTATTACTTTTTGGACGCCGGAGCCTGTTCCCGTAATTCAAAAGTAAACAATTCTTCAGGAAGGCTATTCAGGCAGAAATGAAACTGGAAGTGTCCAAGAAGCAGGCGCTGGTCAGTCCCCAGCAAACCCCCTGACTCACAGAGGCAACAGGCAGCACACGCTTTCCTTTGCACAGGAAAAGCATCCAGCCCCTGCACATCAAAAGCAGGAATCTTGGAATGATGAACAGCCTGCTGACAAGGCACTCAGCCTACAGATACCAAGTCAGGCTTACTAACCCAACTCAGCTCAGCCCAGGGATCTGCTCAAACCTCTGCCATCAGCAAGGACTTTTGCCTTCTAAAGGGCCTGGCTCACCTCAAGCAGTTTGTTTGATGTTTTTCCTAACTTGCAGGAGGAAGGAAAGGGTGGAAGAGGCTTTCATCCCCTCAAAACAATAGACTGTGACTCAACCAGAATATCTTCTATTTTACCAGAGTTAAAAATGATTCTCCACACAAAGTGCAGCATTCTCGTTTCAGAGTTTGACACAGCAGAGAAAGGACAGTGAGGATTCGGGGAGCCTCTGCCAAGTTCAATCCCATCACACAAAATTCTTACTCCCAGGAATTCCTAGGCAGCTGGCAAGAGAGCACACCGACAGTAGGCAAGGAAACAGAGGTGAGATTTCCCTGACACTGCTTGCATAGGCTAAAAGCAATCAGCTCCTACTTCTATTTTGAGCTCTTCCAATCCCAGCCTGTCGTGGGCTGCTTGTGGAATCACTGCCAACAGCCCAAAACTGTGTGAGCCTGTCATGATAGATCACAACTTGGGACAAGCCATGGCAATGGCTGCTCTGCAAAGGGCCACAGGGGAAGCCCCAGCTGCACCCCAGGAAGGAGGGGCAGCACCCAGTACCTGCCATGCTGCATTTTTAAGCACCAATGAACTCCCATCTTGAGCAGAAATTGCCAATGCACTTAAAGCTGCTTTCTGTTTCCCTGGGGACAAGGAAAAACCAGACCCTGCCAGCTTTTTCTCTACTCATGAATCACATCCCAGTCTTTCTAGTCTCCTTGACTACAGCTAAATAAAACAGGGGCAGGAATCGTTCACTGGCCGTTAAGTGCCTGAAATAAGGCAACGACTGCGTTGCAGCTGGGAAGTTTTATGGCAGGAGATACTGGGATGTGTGTTTGTTGCCCTGGGCTTTGGCATAAAGGGTATCAAAGGGTGCCCAAGGCTTCAGAACATGTTGAGGTAGTGCTAGAGGATGGAGCAGGATGAAGGGAGCCAAGGAAAACTGGTCCTCCGTGGATGTTTGTTGGATTATGCCCTTTTTTAACCCAGAGATGGGGCAACTGAGAGGCATTTAAAAAACTTTTATTCTATTTCCAGTCTCGTGTGAAGGGTGGGACAATACAGGTGTTACAGTTCATGCCATCACAATCAGAAGCCAACTATTTCCTAATTACAATACTTTATAAGCGTTTCTTCGCCTATCAGCTTTTGCCAAACAATGCTGTTAATGCCTTAAAGCCAATCATCTAAAATTACCCCTCATGGGTCTTACTACAATGCATCTATCCTAGTTCTGTTTCTCCAAAGTATCTAGTTTTATTTACAAGGCCATCCTTTGAAACTTGTTTCTAGTTCCATTTCTCTCTCAGCAATGTCTGTTCTATTCCATAGCATTTCTAAGTCAGCATTTCTTATCTCAAAGTTTACATACAAATACATACCATGTGAGCCTTCTATCAAGCTTTAACAATTCACTACAAATCCATTTCCCACAGGTGTTGCTGCAGCAGAGCAGAGGGATGAACTGCCCCAGGAGCTGGTGAACAGGAGGGATGGATAACTGGCAGCACCATGGCTAAGTTCACTTCCTTATCAGTATGAACATAGCCCGCATGAGCACAAATCAAGAATCCTTGTAGGTCCCTTACAACTCAGAATATTTTGTGAGTCTTTGAGCACAAAAACCAGACCATGTCCCACAAGCTGGACTCCATCTTTATACATCCCTTCCAACCAGGATACTGCATTCTTCTAAATCTGAAGATGAAACTGGTGGACATGGGGACCTGAACTCCCACAAGTGATGATAAGCAAGGAAAACCCGGCTTCTGAATTAACATCTCGCCCCCTAAATCCCAAAGTAATTTTTGCTTACTGGATTAAGTAGCTCCCATTGCAGGCACTGCCTTGTGCAATGCTTCAGTTTCATTTCAGTTGCAGGGTCTCATCAACCACTTCGACACCCATCAAGAGCAGCCTCCGAAGCCTGAGGTGACAACCACCCTGTCCCTCAAGAAACAGTCATCTCAATCAGTTTCCATACCACTGAAGGGGCAAAATACAGTGTTTCCTCCTGTTCTGAATCTGAGTAGTTTATTCCTATTTCAAATAAATCCAAAAGGGCAAATCATGTTTTTGCTGAACTCCTAGGTCTGATGAACATGAACTGAAAGAAAGATAAAACCTACTGATGCTTTCTCTTAACCATCCATATCAGTAAGTCTTTGTACACAGACTAAATGGAGCATGTAAAGCCTCAGAGCAGGAAAACAGGGTTATAAAGGGATTTTGGAGGAAAACTAATTCCTAAGAGCAAGTTACACACAACTTTCCTACAGTGCCCTTGCACAATTAAGTCTGTATCCACAGAAAACTAGTGCTGCATGAATGAAGCAACCTCTTGAAAAACAATCTCATGAAGACTAATAAAACAGGACATGTCAAAATTATTGCCAGGAAATCTCTAAATCTTTGCCATATATTTTACAGCGTGTTTGCCTACGGTTGACCCCAGTGCAATATTTATAAAACACAACTGCCAGAGAGCTACAGCACTTCCTTTCAGCAATCCCAAGGTGGTATGCAAGCTGGGGTTTTTCAGCCCAGGGTTGAATCCTGGGACTTTGGAGGATGGAGTCAACCCACAAGCATAAGAGATATATTTAAAAAGCCTCCAGCAATAACAATTTCCTCCCCAGGAACATTTGCAAGGTTTCAAACTCAGACCTAAGGCTGTGCTTTCATCAGTCTACAGCAAACAGCCTGACACAATAATTTTGACTATTAACTCATTCCTCTAATTTTTTAATATAGTTTAAATCCACATGCTCCAGAAGCAACAGACCCCCATGGCAGCACACTGATTTATTTGCTCTCAGCCAAGAATCTAACTATAAAGGACAACAATCCTGTTTAAATGTCAAAAGGAGCTATTTGTCACTGGAGCTCATTGCGAATGCACAGAAACCTGGAAGTTAATTTTATCCTGAAAACTATCCCAGAATGTGTGGATCCTGACAGCCACTTTTGGCACCTGAGATGCTCAGAGGGAATGCCCTGCCTTCCTAAACCAAGTGTTGTTCCTGGATCCTGGTACTTTTTTTTTTTTTTTTCCATTATGCACTCAGCAGAAGCAGGCTCACTTTTATAGCTACTGTGAACTAAATTAACAAAGGTCTCTGATGTAAACATAGGCTCCATCAAATAAATACTCCCAAACTGTTGCAGTACAAGCATTATCTTCAGTGAAAGAAATGAAAGTCTTTTCTTGCAATAGTAAAATATAAAATGTTCTGGGATGTCATCCAGAGGGTTTGGAGGGATCATGTATCCAGGTTACAGGGATCTAAGTAAGGTTATTTTGGTTAAAAAAAAAAATTAAAGATGATCCAAAAGAAATACAAATTTTATTAGGTTGGAACTCCCATGTTCCTGCAAGAAATGTTGAAAACCAGATACTGCCTCAGCTAACCAGAATTCGTATACTTGTTAAAGTATAGCACTGTCTCCTACAGATTGAGGGTTGTTTTAGAGGGGTGAGCATAATTTTGCTGTCTGTAAAAGACCACCTACAAAACCCAACTCAAGACTCTGCACTGCACTGAGAGCTCTGTAACCGAGCAGCTTACATCTGCTGTTCAGCTGCTTAAGCACTGTGACAGTGAAAGTGCCTCCCACAATGATTCTCCCCAATGTTGCTTCACTCCTGACCAGGTAGGCAACTTTTAATTTCTCAGCAGGCCATTCAGCATCAACACTTTACCTGGAAAGTATCTTTTCAAGTCTTATTCCAAAGATCAAGCTCTTCTTAAACTGTGATTTTTCAAAATCCACTTCACGTTACAAACTCATTTTCCACACTGTACTGTGTGCTTCTGGTGCCTGTTAGGGACCATAAATGCAACAGCTACAGCTATAATAACAGCCATGTAGTAGCTATATAAAGCTAGCTAAGAAAACACAGTCTGAGGGACTGCATTCTCTCCAAAGCACCCTAACAAAGTCCAGAGGGCTGAATTTTTTCAGAAATAATTATCTGGGTTATCAGACTTTTTTCTTTTCCTCATGGATTTGATGGCCAGTGTTACAGAATATGAGGAAATTATCACCAATCCTGTAAATGAGAAAAATACCAGGCAGACAGACACGAATCCCCTTCTCCCTTGGGAGTTCACAATGCCCCCACTTCCTCTCCTCTGCAGTTCACACGTGCAGGTTGAGGTGTCCTCCTGCACCTTTCAGCCAGAACATACAACAGCTAAATTCTGTATCTTCACCAAGCCCTTAAGATTGCCTGGATGGCAGTAACTGTATTACCCTGAGCCTGTTCTGACCAGCACCACGTGTGAAATTTAAATTTTGTCACCCCATTAATACGTCCCTTTGCCACAGGAATGAACAGCAGAGCAATTGAAAATGTTTCCTAGAGAACAGAGACCTTGTGTCAGCTGCAAGCTTCCCTCTTTCCATCCCCAGAGTCAGAGGCTGGAAGTGTTATCTCATGGAGCAACAGGGACTCCTAAACACATGGTGAGCCAGGTCATCCCAGGGCAAGTCTATTTCAATTACTTTTTATTTTAAACCCCCAGAGCCCTTTGCTGTGCAGTGCTGTACTTTCTGACTTTGTCACAGGATAGCTGCTACAATTTCTAGGTCAGTAGGACTCCAGCACTGCCCTTGGGCTGTATTTTCACAAGGCTCAATACAGTTAACGTGCCAGACACACCACAGTAAATAGCTCCTATTGTCTGTTGCTTTAGGGAGTCATTGGTGTCACATAAAAATATCATTACTTTTATTAACAGATATCGATAGAGGTCTGGAAATGGTCATTCACAATCTGAAATGCATCTGCCTTGCTCAGACAATGAGAAAGTAAGAAATTAGTGACCTGTGCTGTGGCATCAGCTTGCCACTGTCCTCACGCACGCGAGGCAGGCACTGCAGCAGCAGAGCTGGTGTGTAACAAGGTGGGAACTCCAGTTCCTCAGCACTGCCTTCAACACACACTGAATTCAGCCCCAGCAGAGCTGCGTTTACAGCAGGAGATATGAAAAATACTGCACTTACGATATTGACTGGGGTTTTTTTCCCCCTTCTCTTCCTTTTAAATCAGATTAAACTAATGGGCAAAAGCCCTCATTATAGGTGTCATGTCTGACGTGATTCCCAGAGTAGCCCTGCGCTCTTCCTCCCTAAAGAGAGGAAAAACACACATTGTGCAGCACTTAAGAGATGATTCCTTTGTTCACTGTTAGTACATTTTCAAAACTGGACTTCCTCTTTAGCTGCTTTGGGAATTTATCACAACCAATGCATGGGGCCAGGCTTCTTTAGATTATCTTTCAAAAATCTCCACAAAGCCCAAATTCCCAAATCTCAGAGAAGAAAATTAACATTCCATGTCTGTTGCTGAGACATATGGAAATATTAAGAGATTGTTTCTCAAAAGCTAGGACATTTTTCAAGCATTTCCCCTTAATTTCCTTCTCTTCCTTGTTACGTCTCATCTGTATAAATCCAAAGATTTGAAAATGTTGAAGAACCTCTCCCTTTAAAGTATGGGAATATACTTGGAGATTAGGATCGTTATGATCATCCAAATCACCAGAGACAACCTTGCCAGAGCTAGGTTTCAAGGAAAGCTCATCTCTTGATAGGCAGAGTCCAGGCAGTAATTTGTGTCAGGGCTGATTTTAGTCAGGCTTCTGTTTGAAAACATACAAATTATTAATTAGCTCATGTACAAAGAGTGACAAAAAAGCTCACTAATACATAAGCTCTGTCAGAGATCTTTCAGTAGGAGACTAAGTTACATCCCACCAGGGAGGAAGTCCTCATGTTTTTAACATTTATTTTACTCTCTGATTAGAAAGAATAGGCAAAGACATTCTACTGATACGTTAGTCCCATAGAACTGATACATCAGATTTTAGAGAAGGAATTCCAGCAGTGGTTTGGTTTCTTTTCCCTTTTCTTAGCTCTCTATTTGCTCTTGGAAATTCCCAGAGTGATACAGGACTATTTCCAGAATGAAGTCCAACAGCTGTGTAACAACCCATGCCTTTCTTGAGAATCCCATGACATGGAACACAAAGTAGGAGAAATCGAACCTGATGCTGCAGGAAGGCAAAATATCTATTCCACCTCTATTCCAAGCTGTGATACTGCTCCCTTTAGATCTTCAGGAGAACAGTTAACCACTTGCTCCACTTACAGCGGCCTCTGAAAGGTTTGGGCTTTCATCCTATTAGCTTGCTAAAGGCAACACATCCAAAAGCCAGAGCCAACATGTTTTTTAGGTATGAAGCTGAGTAATTAAACAGCTGAAATTCTTTAGCTCATTTTAAGTCAGCTCTTTCAGAGGATCTCATTTTCACTTTGAAACTGAGGAGCACTGTATACTGTGTAATTTACTAAATCACCTCTGGTCTGATCAGATGTAGGAGGCTTTCTGGTTCATAAAGCTGCAGTTTTAATCACAATACCACCCTGATGTGCTAAACTGCTATCTGTGATGCACAGTTAGGTAGGAAGATCTGCCATTGGTGGAAATCTCCAGCTGCCAGCCTTTCATACATACAGGAGCAGGAGGGATGAATTCCTGATGCAAACCCATCAAATATGTATGTGTTTTGCTAGGAAAGAAATGGAGCAGAGAGGCTGGAGATGCAAAATGAGCCACAAGGAGCCACCCCCACCCCTGCACCGGCAGCGGGCTGCATGCTGTGGGTTTGCTTTCTAGAAGACATCTGCACCCGTGTTTCAGGGCAATGTCTACAGATTGGTAAAATAAAAGTCAATGAAGAAATCATCTCCTGGTTTGCTACAGCAGCTACATCAAAGGGTCAGACTGTCTCAGCAGTCTGTACGTTCTTCCTCCACTCACATCACGTACATGAGGTATATATTTACATACGTAGAGATAGATTTATTATATACCTATTAAAAGGGGGAAACGTGCCTCTTATGCTGTGTCAGTTGACTTGGCTAAGCCTGTTGAAGGCTGCAGTTCCTCTTTAATGGTTGAAGGAGATTTAGGTAATGAAGTCTCTGGATGAGGAAGCAATGGTATTTATGGGACTAAAAAATACTTGGGCTTATCCAGCTTTGAAATTACTACAACAAGACAAAATAGAGGAGTCAAATGGGCAACTGACAGCAACAACAAGCAGAAGCTTTCACAGTTCAAGCTTTAATTATGTGGAATGTACTGGCTAGAGAGAATGACCCACAATTTCACTAAATATTCCAGCACATCACCCTTTCTACTCCACGTCAAAAAGGTTATTTCTGCTCCTCAAAATACAGTAACAGTAGTTATTTTGTGACTACTTCAAGAAAGAGATTTCCTGAATCTGATTTGATATTCAGCTTTTCAGCTTTTTTATCCCCTCCGAGATGTTTCTTATTTACTTTACTTATTCATTAGTAGTTTCCTTACACACTGCCTAGATTATAAAGCAGAGAATGGCAAAGCAAATAAGCAGAGATTAAATAAAGCTGCAGCAAAGTTAGGTCTTTAAGAATTAAATCCAACCTCTAAACTGCAGAGGCAACTCTTCAAAAGTCACGCTAAGCAGTGTATGTACATTTGCAGCCCAACTTCCATTTAAAGTGGATGACAAGTTTAGCAAGGATAATACGCTTCAAATACTGGCTGATTGGGGAGGCAAGGACATTTGCTCAATTTGCCCATAGTATTATCCTCCCGGCTGGCTGGGAGTTGATGTCCTGCTGTGAGCTTACAATAAGAGTTTTCCTTCTGAAGTCCCCAGTGTGAGAGCATTTTTCTTTAAGATCATGGGAAAGTTTGGGGGGTTTTATTTTAAACCACTGCAGCAAAAAAGTAAAGAGGATTAACTGGGTTAGCTGCACAATTTATCTCACTGCTTTTGGCTAATTCACATCAGTTAGCACATCCTAGAAGACAGCCTTTAAATCTCAGATATGGCCTTGTAAATTATGGCATATTATAAAAGACAAATATTTTTGGGTGCTGAGAAAAAGTAGTACAACATTTTGACCTATACACATTTTGCCACCAGATTATTAATCGAGTGTTAATCTACCTTCAAATTCATATCCAAAGGTAAAGTATCCTGCTGCTTTTCCTTCTGATTCCCAAGAAGCTGACAATCAGGATGCACATGTTGATCTGATCTAGCACGGTTCCAACTGCAAAGCTCCCCTTGCAGCAGCAGGTTCCAAGCAGATGGTGCCTGGATAGAGCCAACTGATGCCCAAGTAAACCAGGGCATCCTGACAGCTCTGGCCGACAGGCTGCATGACAACTCCCAGAGAGCTTAGGAGGCAAAGCCCAGTCTTAGGTAAAGGCTAACACTTTCCAGAGAACTTGTTAGGACTGCCCATGGTAATCAAAGCCCACTTGCACTGTGACTTGCAAAAGCACAGAAGGGTTTTTGAATGTGGCCCATCACAAAATTTTCCTGCAAGAAATAATTAGGCAGCTCATTAGTTGGCAGTGAGAGAGGGATCAGACATTTGATTTTCCTGACTGGTTACGAAACAGGTTAGCAATTGAAGAAAATTCCTAATGCTACACAGGAATAATTATTAATACATGTATTTTTTCTATGGATAGTATTTACTGTTTTATTGCTCTACATCTTATATAACAAAGATAATTTTCTCCCTTTTATAGATCACATAACTACATCATGGCTTGCAGCAGAACATGATTCTTCACTGTAAAAGCAGAGGGTAAGAGACAGCCAGGGGCAGCTGCAGGAATAGGATAAAAAGCTAGCCTGTCATTTCTTCTAGTGCAGCTAACAAGCAATTTGTGAGTTCACATATGAAGCTATTTTGAGAAAGAGAAGTTCCTTTAACATAACAATCTATTCTGAGGGCGAAAAATAAATGCACTTGTAATAACAAGGCATTTGTCCCATGAGAATGAGTAAAGAAAATATGTAAACAATCCGAGAATAGATAGATTTGATGGACAAGTAAAATACCTGTTACTAACCTACAGAATAATTAACAAGAAAGCTATTAACCCATTAGAAGTTGCCTCCGAGGTTAGTATAAACTGTATAAAAGACAGCATGCAGCCATAATAAAGAGCCTTCTGACCCTTCTGAAGTTTTTACTGTGTCACTATGTGTGTGGTGTCTGCCCTAACAATGACAGGCAGGGTGACACCTGGAGCACTCCAAGCATCTCAGCTCCCCCTGGGAAAGCTGCATTAACCCCCTTCTCTGGGTCAGGCTGCCTCTTCCTCCCAGACCTCACCAGCACAGCCATCCAGCCTCCCTGCTGCAGCTCCAGGGAGGGCAGGTCACCAGGGGCCACTGCCTCAGGGCCATGGGGATGAGGTCTCCTACGCTGAGCTGCTTTTTCTGCTGTGAAAAGGGAAAGAGCATTACTGGAACCAGGAAGGGAGCAGGTGTTGAGATGATCTGGAGCCAGAGAGCAGCTTGGATTGCTGCCCCACAGGTGCTGGGGCAGGACCAGCCCGGCATAGGGTTCCTCCCGACATCCAAAAAATGGGCAGCACAACCACTGCATTCATCTGAAGGATCTGCTCTCCACAGCACACTTGCTAAATATTTTATGCCTTCTGACTAATTGATGGGTTTTTGATTTTTAAATATACTCATGTTAATTCTAAACTCTTGGCAAGATACAAAGGACTGACATAGTTCAGTAACCTGCACTCTGTGAACACCGTACCCATATCTCCATCCCCTTCCAAACCACAAGAATTGCTTCAATTATTTCAATTTTTCACTGAAATATCCTAAGATATTTGGCATTTCTGAGGCACAATTTGCTCAAGATTTCTGTGCATGTTACAAACACAAAGGAATGTCTGCAATACCTACTACATACAGTAGCTTGGGGCTCTTTCACTCCACAGCACAGGGAAGGTAAGATGCAAAAAAACACTGCTTGTACATCCTTAGCCTGCACAATTGATGAGCTGAGACTAAAGCTTCTCTTAATCCCCGGTCTTGTATCTCATTGAAATACACTGGGGATAATTCTTTTTTTCTTTTTTAAACTTGTTGGTACATACAGCTACGATGTATCTCTTTTTTTGTAATAAAGAACAAAACTAGCCAAACAAAACCCCACAGAGTAGCAAATGGAATCCATTTTCCTTCTGTTTACCACCTTACTGTGTTCAAGAAGGAGTGAAAGAGAATTAATTTATTCTACGGTTTGGGGGGAATTGGAGTTGGCTGCTGGTCCATAACCATATTTATGTCAACAGCTTTTAGGAACTCTCTGCAAGGTCTGCTGAAAAAGAACCAAAACTGATAAGTAACCACATGTACATTTTTGAACATCATCTTTTTGCAGGGGTTTGTTTGCCTGGTTTTACTAAGACATAGAAAACAGACTCTCACAGGACAATCCACAGATAGATAAATCTCTGTTTATACAGAGATGGCTTTGATTAGTCCTTTTATCAGTATTCCTGGAGATCAGGTAGGATTTGTACACCTGGTGAGAGACAGTCAGCATGCAATACGGGCAGACACAAAGGAAAAGGGATGGAAAAGCAAGGTACTTGTCCCTGTTGTACAGACATGGAGTGGAGACACTGAGGAACAGCGACTCAGGATGCAGAAAAAAGAAAAGATGCAGAAAAGCCCTGTGAAACCCCTTCACCTTGGAACCAACCATTCCTGCTGGTGTTTGCCACAAAGCAAGCCTGACCCACAGCATCACCCACAAGCACTCACACTTCCTGTGTCCTGCATCGTAACTCTGAGGTATTTAGACACAAGTGTTGGGAGTATGAATCCCTTGGACCAAATCCACACAGGCCCAAGGATGTCCAGAAATGTGAGGATTGAATTAGAATCTTCAGAAAAACTAAAATACATAACTCCACACGGACATGAGGTAGAAATCCAAGTTTAGGTTTAAATAAATAGAGGATTTTTACGTGCCTCAGACAAATAAGAGCCCATATTAGCTAGTAAGAGAAACCCGAAAGCCTAGCTTAAAGGTCAAGTAGCAGTGCCTTTTGCAAAGATAGATAAGCTCTAGACAGAATGGAAATAATGTAACCTTGCAAAAATATTCCTAGATAGAACAGACAGGGCGATATGTGTGGAATTTGTGTAAGAATTTACGCATATTGCTGCACATCAATCTTAGGATTGGGCCAGCAAGACTGTAGAAAATTCGTGTAGGTACCTGATTGGCTAAAAACAGAATAAAAATGCACTGCTTTGAGAATGCTAGCACACACAGGCTCAGGAAACATCACAAATGCTGTTGTTGCTGCTGCGACTGCTACTGATAAGCACTCATGTGACACAGACTACGGGCACTGCTGCTTCTGCTTGGGACTTAGAGACTCTCTGTTAGAGGCTTTCTGCATAATGGCTTGGGCTGTAACAACTCAGCCTTCATGAGGTTGATTTAGCCATGCAATAAAGGACTTTACTTTTACAACTACCCATCGCCATGGTCTTCAATGAAGACGCCCCAAAAACTCGACACACAAGTTCTTCCATTTTTAAGCCGTTACTTAGAGGCTCCCCCCATGAGAGGGGCTGGCACCATCCCACATGGCGTGCTGAGCCAGAGCATTCCTGCACAGCCCTCCCTCCCACTGCCATGAACACCCAGGTTGGTGTGGAGGGGCCCTCCGGGTGGCAGTAACTCTGATCCACACCACATCAATAGACAAGTGTCCTTTGACTGAGAAATGAAAGCTGACAGTCGGTTGGACTCCTCCTCTACTCATCTGCGTGAGCTTTCACTTCCAGTACTACTTCAAATGCAGGAATTTAACTACAGGGCTCTTCACTTTCGTTTGGAAAATAAAGCTGCAGCTCTGTATTCCCGCTCTTTATTTTGAGGCTGGGTTTGGTAGAGGGGTTTCTGTTGTTGTTCTCTCTTACTCAGGGCCTCAGCAGTGCACTCCTGATTAACTGCTCCAGATCCAGCGGCACAGGCTAAGCAGGTGAATTCCTTACTGCTGGACATTCTGCAGTGATGGAGAACAGGGATTCTATCTCTCTGAGTTTATGGCTGCAGCCATCTCTCATTTTGGAGATGATTCCTCATGTCCCTGAGGGCAGATGAAAACGATTCACTGTGTGGAAGTGCTGTTATCCCGCTACTACCACCATGCTCTTACTTCACTACTTATTGATGCTTGGAGCTGTGATAATGAACTCTGAAGTGAGCTGGTTCACCATCCCTTGGCCAGGACAAGCTGGAGAAAGGTCACTAAATGGGAAGATGCATGAGGGGCACAAGCACTGAGGAACAAAGAAATGTATCCAAGCAAAAAACGTCTCTGCAGTCTCCTCCCCTGAGGTAGGAACACTCAGACACTGGGAAGAGGGCTCACACCAAAGTAAACTGCACAGAGCTAAGAAGCTCCCATTAAGTGATCCAATGATCCCTGGGCAGGCTGCCCTCCTGAGATACCAGGGATAGACACCCAGCTGCTAGGAAACCAGCTTGATTTGCTGCACACTTCAACCAAAGAAAACAGGAAGCAGAAACATATGCTCCATCAAAACCAGAGTCACAGGAGGGCTCAGAAGTAACCATATGGTAACTGCTTCTAAATATAAAGTGAAGGGCATTCTATATAATGATGATGTAATGCTGTAATCTCTAGTTTATGCTCTGATTGATCTCAGATGCTTGCAAAAATAATTGAAGCAACACTGAATATATTTCCAATTTTGTTGCTTATTCAGTTCTGTTTCATGGTTCTTTGTAAGCAGCTACAACTTCTATGCATGTATTTCTTATCAGATGTATGCTTTTCCCATTTGCTCATCAATTATGTGCACTAACTCCTTAATGACCTGCAGCTTGAAATCCTCAAGCCCCATTTGCCCTATCTTTAGTTTTGACTGGCACAAAGAAAGAAGTTGCAAAGTTAAAGCATTAATAAAGATTTATGAAAATGGAAAATTAAATTATTTAAGTCTTCACCAAACAAAGCTTTTTTTACTGCACTGTGAAACATATGTAAAGTCTTGGCACATTCTAGAAATACACACAGCCACACAATTATTCTGTAGATATAAATTGACTGAGCAGAGTCACCTTAGCTTTGATCACAGAATTACAGAATGGTTTGGGTTGGAAGGCACATTAATACAGATTCTCTGGCAGCTCATATTTGTATCAAAATGCTTTAATCAATATTTAGCAGCTAAAGCAGCCACTGTCACAAAAACATGTAAAAATGGATTTGTACTGCCTACAAGGATGATGCAGTACCTAAAATAATTCCAGAGGAAAAAACAAATCTTACATCCTAAAACCAGTTTTGGGCAATTACTTTCTTCCTCTGTGGCAGCAAACTGCTTAGAGGGGGCAGTGATTTCTTGATTTGCCAACATAACGCTCCTGTAGGAAGGAAGCAGCAAGTTGACTTAAAGGGAAAAGTCAGCTAGAGTTCACACACCATTGTTTGAAGAGCAGACCTTAGTTGCACAGCAAAACTGCTGCTTCAAATCCACAAATGGCAGCCAGACACATGCTAACACAGCAGTTTTATGACACAGGAATACATTAACATTTATCAAACCAAACCACAATTAATTGGGTGCCACCAGAAAAAAAAAAAAGTTTTCCTGCCTGCAGTGGAACAAGAAAAGATCTCCTGTGGATTTGTGCCCTACATCCATGCACACACACCTCCATCCATCATTAACAGTCCTTGCTCTTTGTCCTTCTCAGGGGCATTCCCAGTAATCACTCCCACCACCTCATTCCCTATTTCCCCCAAACCCCTGAAGACTTAAACCACTTCTCTACTACCTTATTACTCCTGTTGAGATCACCTCTCCCTGGCAGTATCTTTATTTCCCTTAAACTACCCGGGATTTCTTCCCTTTCTCCTTGAACAACCTCACGGGCCCTCACCACAGCCTGAGGTTGCATTTCCCTCATGGACAAGGTCAGTTTGAACACCGTCCCTCCAGAAAGACAGCAACTTTCATTAGCCTCATTGAGCCATTTCTGGAGACTGGGTGCATCTGCTGTGCCTTCAGGTGGATTTGAAACTGGTAAATGGGCTCTAAAGGTACTGGAAGAAGGTAGAGGAGAAAAGATGAACTAGCAGAAAAAAGGAGAAACAGAATTATCCTGAACAAATTTAAGTTCCTTACGAAAGTAGCTTAAACACACAAGGGAAGGTGAAGCAAAAGTGAATCAGTAACACAACACTTCCCAGAGCACATCGGGAGAAGGGAAGCTCCCAGAGCACAAGGCTCAGAAGAACTGAGAAGATCCCAGAAACAAGATTTTCTGAGATTTCACATCCATTGCCCTAAAGAGTATGACTCCTACCCTGTTCCACTGGATTTAGCAATGTGTTGCTGCACTTCATGCATGCAAGAGACAGAGTATTTGCAATGACTAACTTTGCAGGTTTTGTCTGCTTTTACTCTAAAATATTTAGCTTGTTCAGCAACTTTTTTTGTCATTCAGGCTTATCTGTTCTGAAGCGGTGGACTGTGCCTATCTTGAATCTTTTCATCATCTTTCAGTTCAGCTCCTCATCAGCTGAGGAGGATTTTTACTGGAGGAGATGGCTTGTGACACCCTCCCAAACTGGCAGTCCCATACATACATTTCTGTCAAGGTGCAGCTTGACAAAGTCCAGCTCTCGATCCTGTTTCATCTCACAAAATGGAACTGACGATAAGAGAAGGGTAAGAGGAGGTTTCAATTCTTTGGCTACTGGAAAGTAAAATCCAAAGGCTTATCTGGGACTTATCAGCCACTGTGACTCTGCACTGGCCGCTGCCTCTGAGTACAATCCAAAGGCACTGCTGGAGTCACCCCCGGAAACAATCCAGCCTCTGCTGGCACTGAAAACCGAAACCCATGACAACAATGGGGATGTTATGGGGTGTTCACAGATGTACAGGAAAGGGAAGTGAAATCCAAAACTTAAGCAGCGTTTCTACTGGAGTGCTCACCACTTTCCCTGCCCATTGGACTTCAGAGCACAGACCTTCACGCTTTGAACTCCAGCGCAGAAAACCACAGCAGGAATTCTTCGCTGTGAATGGCAGAAAGCCACTGCTGGTGGTTGTCTGGGATTAGAGCTGGGGTCTTGCACATCTTTCTTAAAACTATCTACCTATGGTTTAGATTTATATCTAACAGTCTTCAGCAGCAAACTTTTCAGTAAGGTTCAAAAATCATGCATTAAAACATAAACTTACAATCTTAAATGCATTCCCAGCTGCATCAACTGACTGTTTACTTTTCCCTGTCAGTTCTCCAGCACAAGCTTAAAATAAGAAGGATTTATCCAGGTTAAAAAGTTCCCATCTTACTGATATGGTGCCCTCAGCACAAGAAACCATGGACCTCTTGGAGCAAATCCAGAGGAGGCCATGGAGATGCTCAGAGGGCTGCAGCCCCTCTGCTTTGGAGAGAGGCTGAGAGGGCTGGGGCTGTTCAATTTGGGGAAGGGTCTGGGGAGACGTTAGAGCCCCTTTCCAGTACTTAGAGGGGCTACAAGAGAGTCAGAGATGGGCTTCGGACAAAGACATGCACAGAACAAGGGGGAATGGCTTGAGACTGACAGAAGGCCAGATGATTAGATATTAGGAAGAAATTCATCCCTGTCAGGTTGGTGAGGCCCTGCCAGAGGTTGCCCAGACAGTTGAAAGTGTTCAAGGCCAGGCTGGACAGGGCTTGGAGCAACCTGGTCTAGAGAAGGCGTCCCTGCCCATGGCAGGGTGTGGAACTGAATGATCTTTAAGGTACCTTTCAGCCCAAACCATCCCGGGATTCTGTGATTCTGTGTAATTCAAGAATTTGCATGACATGCTCTACCTGTAGGATACACTGAACTTGGCTGTGAGCCTATAGACCATGTACACCCCTTCTGCAGCACCCTGAATTCCCCAAGAGCAGCATGTTTTACTGGGCTGACTGTACCAAGCTGTGTTTTCTCTGATCACTGAGCAGCCATCATCCAGAAGAGATAGGAGACTCCTGTGAGCTCCTGGGTATCACGAGCCGTGATACTGCTGGCTTCAGCTGGGAGCTACCACCAGCTTAAGACAACAGCCTAAAGGAAGGAATACATTTTGTTCTGTAGAAAGAGTTCCTAAAGCGCACATTATTTCTGCAAAGCCAGAAGGCTATTGATGTGTTTGAGGCTGTGGGGGAGAGAGGGGTGTCAGCAGCAACAGTGCAGGCTGTGCCTGCATTCCATGTGGATGAATCCTCCACAGGCTGTCCCTTGCAGGTGCCTTCCTCTGCTGCACTGGCAGCTGCTCAGTCCAGCCCTGGAAGGAGCAACAGGTCTGGCAGCAGCTGAAACACTGCTCCCTGGAAACTCATTTTCTGCTCAGCCACAGCAGAAATACCCCTGCTACCACTTCTTGTTCTCACTGCTGCTACAGCAGCACAGTTAATTTGATTCTTAGTGTTATTAGCTCAATACATCCACAGGTTTATATGATTGGGGGGCGAGGGGGGAAGGGCAAGATAGGAATTATTGAGAAAGGAGAAAAAGGCTTTTCATTTATTGGATTGTTAGCTTACTGTGAAGATAAAATATGCACATCCTATATGAGGCCTTTGTTGGCCATGCATGGAGCATGAAAGAACTAAAAAAGCACTAATTACTAGGAGCCAAGATTAGTCTTTCCTGGCCTGTGGTAAATACAAAGGTGAGTTTTAATTGCAGAGCAAGGAGATTAAGCAACATGAATTCTGACAAGAGCCATAAGAAAGAGCAGAGTAAATTACCCCTTGTGATCTGAAAATATAAAATGAAGAATTCATTATGGCTTCCCATTATGGCTTCTTTCTTCATAAAAATTCAGCCTAGGACAAATAGGCACTTATCACTTCTATTCTGCATTTGCAAACAAACTCCACACTGATCTCCAAAACTCCCGAGTCCTAGTGATCAGGAAAGACATTTTTTAAGTGTTAGCACTGCTGCCTAAGTCAATACCCTCTGGAAATACACAGTAGTGTGTATTTCCTGTCAGTGCCTCGGTCCCACTGACACCGGCCACACAAAAATGCGTCATCGCACAAAAACGCCACACGGGGGAAAGCCCGTGGCCCACCTCTGAAAACTTCCCTTCTAAACAATTCCTGCTTAAACTGAAAGAGCTCAATCATACAGAGCAAACGTAGCTAGGAACAGCCAGAAATATGCAAGGGTCTCCGCACAATGGGGAAACGGCATGTTTGTTATGTGGCTGTGCAACAGCTCTGGTATAAGGAATAGGCATACATAAATGTAAATGTAAATATAAATATAAATATATTAAAAATACTTTAGATCCTTAAGAACATCTCACTTCTAAAAATTGTCATGTATGACAAAGTTCAGCAGTTTTGGAGAATCTGAGCTGTGCTAACCTACAAGCAGATGGAAGCAGAGCTGGAAGCAGGCTCAGCAGGGTGGAAGAGAGGGAGAAGCAATGAGGCAGATTGCAGAAGGAGAATATTCTAATTTTCCAGCAGCAGAAACATTTTTTTTAGCATCTTTACAGATGCTGGCCAATTTACACAGCTTATGAGATGTACAAGTTAGAAAATAATCTGGAGCATTTGGAACAGTATTCAGCTCTTGTGCATGGTGCTCATTTCCCTTTGAGTCTGTTCAGTAAAGTTAATGCAGCACTAACAAAGCTGGTTTCCTTTTTGTTTATTGCAGGAATTGCTGGAGTTCAGTA
This sequence comes from Hylia prasina, assembly GCA_013397195.1. Classification (NCBI taxonomy): domain Eukaryota; kingdom Metazoa; phylum Chordata; class Aves; order Passeriformes; family Sylviidae; genus Hylia; species Hylia prasina. The sequence goes on from VYXD01013599.1 coordinate 173,885, forward strand.
AAATGTGAGCTTCCTTTAACTTGTATTTTGCTTGTTTTTATGTGGTAGATACACTGGCAGATTTAAGAGAGAATAGGCTCCTACTGGAATTTTTTTGTTGGCAAAACGAACTAACTATACAGCTCATGAGGGACATAATGGTTCAAGTAGGCCTAAATATAAAACAAAATAGATTCAGAAGGTGTGAGGAGGACTGGAGCAAGGAGACTGGAAAGGGCAGGCAAGTAGGAGAAAAGACCACCACAGTGAATTAAATTGTGCAAGTCCCACTTCCCTAAATGAGAATGGATGACTTTGGAAGGGATGCAAGGTTATAATGAGGAAAGTTAAAGGAGATACACCAAACCCACACGTAACTCAGGCTGAGTACAGACAAATGTTTTCTAATTCATGATTATTAATAGACTGAAATAACTTAGCTCAAAAACATTTGTCAATTGGAATGCTGGTTTTTTTGAAATGGGCCATCATTAACAGTGAAACATATTCGGTATTATTCTCCAAGCTTTCAGCGGTGAAGATTTCTTTAAAGTGGCTACAAGAAATGAAGAGGATTCAATATTTCTGCAATCTTTCTGTGGCTACTCACTTACAGCATAAGGCAACAGAAGTTAAATCTTTTTACACCAGAGCTCACAAAGCAGTTTTCTTGTCTAAGTCCAATCAACCTCATTTAAAAAACCTGCTGGCTTTGCATCATTTTCCTTCCCACCGACATGATGTTCCTCCAAGACATCAAAATGCAGCTACTCAAGGCAGAACATAGAGCAGCAAGGCAAGATTCAGCCAGAACCTCACCAAAATATCCATGCCCTCATTAACATTTAAATTGTACACAAAGGCAATAAACAACTAGGTCAAAAATACCAAATAACCCAAAATACCAGTCAGCTCAACACAGCCAGCAGGCCAAAAGACAAACTGTCATGGAACAGGAGAAAATCACTTTGGAATAAAGCTGTGTCCTTCTCATAGGAAATGCAATTTTAAA
>VYXD01013599.1:174907-209309 GCA_013397195.1 Hylia prasina
ATATATATATATATATTAAATCAGCCAAAACACCTTTTCTGTTTTTCAAATATTACTAATGATGCTTTCCTACACTTTGCCTCCTTAAATGGCATGTCCTTTGCATGCACTCACATTATTCATTTCCTGCAAACAACCTCACTCCTACAGCTCCTACATTACTGCTTTCATTTCTCTCCCTGTCTTGGGTTATGGAACCAAAAATATGTATTCTATTTTCATCTGCTGAAAGCAGTTGGGGAAATGTTTTTTCTTTATCTCTTGTTACTCTGGGAGGAGAGGGGCGGATGCCTTTCTGATAATGGTTCAGATGTTAAAACCGGGTGGGGTACTGTTTCTTACCTCTTTCACCACCCATCCTCCCTCCAATGGGATATTTTCTGCTAATGGGCCATTAAGGCTCACCTTAATGACATTACACATTACATCATCCCATTGTGAGATGCTCCACCCAGTGGTGGGAGCTCCAGGGTCCCTACCTAGATAAAAACTGAAACTCAGAGCACCAGGCATCCTGTTTTCCACTGGATTCCAGAGGAAGGTCGGACTCATCTCACCATCACTGGACCCTTCCTCAAGGGGATCACCTCTACTCCAACAGAACCCAACGCGATCATCTCTACTCCAACAGAACCCAATGGGCTCATCTCTACTCCAACAGAACCACATCTGTTTTCTCCAGGAGGACTGCTTCCAAACACCCTGACCAACAGGGTGTCAGGTCATGTCCCTGACTCTGCCAGGGTTTTCTAGGCTTTTTGTTTGTTTGCTTGCTTGTTTGTCTTTTTGTACTATTACATTTGTATTTTTAATATTCCTAGTTAAAGAACTGTTATTCCTATTCCCAAATCTTTGCCTCAAAGGCCTTAATTGCAAAATTATAATAATGTGGAGGGAGGGGGGTTCACATTCTCCATTCCAAGGAAACTCCAGCTTTCCCTAGCGGATACCTGTCTTCTAAACAAGACACTCCCCCACATGAAATCTCTGTAAAAACTCATCACCTGGATGATTTTGAACCTCACAGACTAGAGACAAAACTATCTTGGCACAGTTGTCCACTCTGTCTACCAGACAAGAAGATGCCAATCAAGAATTTACCAGGCTCACCCCTTTCTTCAGCCACCTTGCAGGTATTTCCAATTAAAATAAAATCACTGAGCTCAAAGCTCTGGCTTTCTTGGTTCACTGAGATGTTCTTGATGTTCACAGGTAACCATATAACCTGGTTCTATTTCTGTACCTCTTCCCAGCCACAATTTTCCAAAGCACATGAATTGCATTAATTTCCATACATTAACCAGCATCTTCTGGTCAGAATTCTGCCTCCATGAAATTGATTTATTAAAACTCACTACCAGCAATTTAGTAAAAGAAAGATGTATTTGGGGCACAAATACGAGAAGCAAATAAGAGCAGAATAATTCTTCTGCCTCTTCATCACACCTTTCAAAAAACCCCCAGAGCGTTCATCATACAAAGAATGTGTCCTCCCAGTAACAGCATATTCTTCATACATATGCATACTTATTCCAGACTATAGTTAATTATTTCCCCAGTAAAATTATTTCTATGCAAATTTAAATAATGTTCACTGCTTAGTGAAACACATGCACCAAGAATAACTGTAGTCCCAGACAACCAGACCAGATGGTAATATTTCTCATTTGTTATGAGAAAAATGGGAAGCATATTGCAGAAAAAAAATAGAGAAAATGACAGCATTTCTACATCTCAAAGCCTGAGTAGATGCAGGAAGTCTTGAAACCCACAACTGGGGGGCATCAGACCTCTTTCTTATGACGTATTGAAGGTGATGTTCCACATTGCTCTTCATAAAAACAAACGTAAACCCAACAAAGTCCTCACTCCTGGGAGTCCTACTGTAAATGTAAACGGGGACAAGGTAGAAGGGAAGCACTTTGTGTGAACCTCAAACTATGTTAAACATTTTTTCTTAAAAGTCTCCTTCATGCAGGTGCTCACAATTTCACTGTAGCAAGCACAGCCCACGCTAGAAAGCATCGATGATGACTGCCTAAATACATGTTCTTCTAGCAACTGTAATAATGGGATTTAAAGACAGAATTCTTCAAGTGATTTATGATTCATTTCTGCATCTCAATCTAAGCACTGAAAAGCTTCAGCCCTCATTTTTCTCAACGGATGTGCAATTTGATGCATATATGAATATTCAGCTGGTGAAATGAACAAAAGCATCTTAGAAAACACCAGACTGCAAAAGCTGCTCTGTTTTGGGAGCCAGAGAGTGGCAGATAATGACTTTCTCAGTCTGTCATCACTGGGGAGCATGGGCAAGGCTGGAGACAACCTAACGCCCACACCAGCGGCCAACCCAGGGCACAGATAATGTTCCACAGACCCAAATGCCATTGCATTAAAAACTGCATTAAACTGCAATTTCTGACCACTGGGTCAGGTACACGGCAGTGCCAGCCCCGCACACACACTGTCATTAACGTGGGACTTCTGAGGAAAATGTGAATTTTTAGTTAACATCCCAGTGACCTGGCAAAAGTAATAACCATCCTAATCTACCCCTGCAAGGCAGGGAGCTCTACTGCCAGTTCACACATACTGATGGCAAAACAACAACTTCAAGCAGGAAATCCTGTACAAGTGTGTCCAAATACAACCCCGTATTTACCTTCCAATTCCTCCTGGGCCGCACAAAAAGGGTTTTTAAACAGAAGTCTTACCAGAGATACTGAAATCCTGCATGATGCACAGTTCTGCACAATATTTATACCCAAGAAGCATGTAGCAGACACACAATGTAGTGAAGGAAAAAGGTAGGAAATGATCTTTAATTAAAAGGCTTGAGACAAAATTATGCTAGCTGTTGAAACAAGGTTTAATTTTATTTCTGTCATGCTGCACTGGATTAAGTAGCTTGGAAGTGTTCACATTACAAGATTAGAATGCAAACACCTTGGTCCAGGACAGTTTGAGTCTTTGAAGATGTCAGTTACAAAACTGGGAATAATTTTGTCCCATCAACTCTTCTCCATATGGTGTCCTTGAGGAATCCCCCAGAACAACACACACCAATGAGCAAAGCAGGATCACTTCGCTTCATGCTGAAAACCAACAGTTTGAATTCTAAGAGCACCTCATGTACCTTAGGAGACAATATAATTAATAGGGTTTGCCTGCCCTTCAACATGAAAAACCTTCAGAGAGCAGGTTCAGGCCACACAAAGGCCATATTCTCTATCATTAGGACTTCTAAAAGCACCTTAGATTAGACACAGATAAAAAAAAATCATCCAATGCTATTAGACATTTCAGGAATATTTATAGATATGTGTACATTTATTGCATCTTTAAGCATCTCCCATTGGCCAAAATGGACAGTTTGACATTGAGAAAATCCAGGATTAGATTTTATTAGGTCCAATACATGGGGACTGGTATAAAAACCTGCATTACTGTTATGTGGATCTTGTAACAGTTTTAGAATGACCATGTAATTATTAACAACATCCTTTAATTCTTCAGTCAGCCTCCTATTTTCAGAAGCACAAAGGCAGATATTATTTATTTGAACTCACTTTATTTGAACTCATTTGCTTCTAGATCTACCTTATTCATTCACCACAAATGAAGGAATTAAGTTATGATATGAACATCCAAAAAAAAAAAGGTGGGGGAATAAACCAAGCGTGCTCTAAATCCTTGTAGTTATTTAGCTGCCTCACTCTCCATGAGTTTCTTAAATGCTGTAATTGCCATTGACCTTCCCTGTCATTTAAGGCTCTTAAATGTGCAGGGAAGGTCAGAGCCAGTAAATTGCCAGCACCCTTCACTGAAGCACATTGATCAAGGCCAGTTTAGTACTTGCTTAGTTTAGCAGATAAAGTGTGGCAGTCAGCATTTCTAAATAAATTATGCGATTTCCAGATAGAGATGTACGACTTTCACAAACATGATGACTCAGCATCTGAAAGAGAGGAAAACAAAAGAAAATCACAGGAGTTTTAAGAGAGCCCAAAGCGTACTTTAGCCAGTCCTTTTATTAGATGAAAAAGTCCCTAAAGAATTGGGTTAAAAACACCTTGAAATAGCACCAGTAGCAATCAGAATAGTTTGGCACAGACCAAAGACACAAGCTGCATGAAAGCACAAGGGACTGCAGGTTGAAGCAGTGCTGTGGAAACACAAATGCTCTGTTCAAGTATTTCACACGATGCTATGTTTAGAAATTATTAAAAGATGAAGATCTGAAAAAGACATTTGAAAACTCACTTTATTTACACGTGGCAATTTGCTCTTCTTTTGAATAGATGAGCTTTAAAATCAGGTGAATTACCTACTAATTACGCATTAGCTGAAGCCACCAGACATCTGTTTTAGGTTGACTAACTGGCAAATTTGCACTATTAAAAGCAAGTAAATTACTACAAGCAAGCAAGCAAGCAAGCATAAGCATAACATTCAACTGAACCCCACATTTCCCTTAAACTAACAAAGGGATTCTATAACACTACTGATCCCTAAACATTGGCTTTTAGTTGACTGACAGGTAAGGTTGCATTGCAGAAGGCAAACAAAATAAGAAGATAGAGATATGATACTTGATTTAACTTCATGCTTTTTCTTTGGCTAATTTTTGATTTAAGGCACTTTCTTTCTCATTCTTAATTTCCAAGCAAATCTTTAAGCACATTCCTCTTTTATTTTTTCCTAAACAAATATTGTGGTTTCTAGTTTTATTAGGCATGTTTTTGTTAGTGTTTCCAGTAGATGTATCTCCTGTTACCTTTCACTGTGTGATAGCACACCCTGCTCTCTGTTATGATAGCCTGACCTCAAGGGATGTCTATCTAAAATTCAACTTTTTTAAAAAAAATTGCATAAAAACAAAACCCACTGTAACTTTTGAAAACAGCTGTGTTAGCACTGACAACCATTCATGGCTGGGACCAATTTTCCCTACACAGTTTAAGTGCTCCTGCCTGGAATTTTTGCTTGAATTAAAGACAAAAAAGGTTTACCAGCCAGGTTCAGCTGTTGTGCTAGCAAAGCCCCAAACATCAAGGTCCAACAAGGTTCATAAATGGGAGTAAAACTCCCACCAAAAACATGGCTGCAGCTGGAGCCACCCTTAGCAGGCACCAGAATTTAGCTGTGAAGGCTTCAAAACAGCCAAGAAGACATTGCCTCATTTGGCACCAGAAAACCCAAAGATGAGTTGAATCCAGAAAGAACCACGCTTGTAGTGCTCTGCTGCTCACATTAAGGGCTTGTTTTAATGGGTATTCCCACTATTCAGATCCTGTATCCATTCAGATCTTCCTATCTCACCAGCCACAAATCAGAGGATGCTGGGGCCAGGACATTCCAGCATCCCTTCATTGAGGAAAGATGTTGTGGTGGGCATGGCACATTCATAAGGCTTGACTTCAGAGGCACCAATCTTAGTGTTAGGCACCACAGCGTAACAGAAACCAGCTAAGGAAACTAGCTGAGAATTTATTTGTTGAGAATTTAATCCGATAAAATCCAAAATACTTTACTCCTTTGTGTCAAACTACCAAAGTTATAGTTGAGAAATGTTATTTAAGAACGTGGTATACTCAGGTACCATGCCACAACTATATGGTCCTTATACATAGATGAATTCAACAGAAATTGTTTCCTGGTTGCTCCTTAAAATCTCAATATCTCCTTATTTCTGTGGCAACTACTGCCATTTACTCTGCAAATTTTTGTCCCTTTCTGCTTTTTTGACTTGATCATATAAAAGAAACTGCAACTTTTATTACTCAGGTAAAGGGGCAGTAACGCAGATAGAGAATTTAAATATTTAATATGTTTCATATTGAACTGGGGATACTCTTGCTGATCCTCCTATGCCTAGTGATGTTTTTATTCCTTTCCACCTTACTGGAAAGCTTCCAAAGCTTACTGCATTTGCAGTAATATATGACCAATAACAGAAGGTTAACCTATTAAGAAAAGAATAAGGAAAAGTACATCTTGCCTAGGGCTAGATATATTTCACACCAACACTTTGCAACATCACTAGGTCTGAAGAAAAGTGTCCCATGGCCTCTGGTCCTCCTCCATCTGCTCTTCTCAAAAACAGGGGCTTCAAGAAATGCTGTCCGGATTTACCTGTGTGCCAGACAGTGTCTTGGTTTGGAAAGAAAGACAGGTGTCTGCCCGGGAAAGCTGGAGCTTCCCCTGCAATGGAGAATGTAAACCCTCTCCCGCCAAATTATTATAATTTTAAAATTAAAGGGCTCTCAGGCAAAGATATGGGAATAGGAATAACAGTTCTTTACTAGAAATATTTTTTAAAAAATGTAGTAGTACAAAAAAANNAGTAGGACAAAAAAAGCAAACCACGCCCCCCCCCTCCCCCCCCTCCCAAAGACCAAAACCAAAACAAAAAACAATGAAAGAGTCAGAATACAACTTGGCACCCTGTTGGTCAGAGTGTTGGTTGGTAGCAGTCCAAAATAAGTCCTCTGGAGTGACAGATGTGGTTCTGTTGGAGCAGAGATCATCCTGTAGAAAGGTCCAGTGGTGATGAGATAGGTCTGGTCTTCCTCTGGGAATCCAGTGCAAACAAGCTTCTCTGGTGTTCTGAATCCAGGTAGGAATGCCTGGCTCCTCGCCCTGGGTGGAGCATCTCCCAATGGGAAGATGTAATTGTATCAGCCATGCAGTGAGCCTGGATGGCCCATTAACAGCAGATATNCACGCCCCCCCCCTCCCCCCCCTCCCAAAGACCAAAACCAAAACAAAAAACAATGAAAGAGTCAGAATACAACTTGGCACCCTGTTGGTCAGAGTGTTGGTTGGTAGCAGTCCAAAATAAGTCCTCTGGAGTGACAGATGTGGTTCTGTTGGAGCAGAGATCATCCTGTAGAAAGGTCCAGAGGGGATGAGATAGGTCTGGTCTTCCTCTGGGAATCCAGTGCAAACAAGCTTCTCTGGTGTTCTGAATCCAGGTAGGAATGCCTGGCTCCTCGCCCTGGGTGGAGCATCTCCCAATGGGAAGATGTAATTGTATCAGCCATGCAGTGAGCCTGGATGGCCCATTAACAGCAGATATCCCCTGGAGGGAGGATGGGTAGTGGAAGAGATAAAGAACACGGCCCCACCTGGTTTAACAGCTGGCAACAGAATACATTCTTTTGGTTACATCTTCCATTGGAACCCAAGACAGACAGGAATGCCAAACACTGCCCCCCTGCAGAGTCAGGTGCGGCATTTCTGTGATGCTCAGAAAGGTCCATAGGGAAGAAGGGAGGAAGAGATGAGGCCACGATTCAGGAATGTACTTGAGCACATGCTCACTTTTAAGTAAATCCTCAAATACCGCTTCAGTCAAGAGGAAGCAAAAGGTGCAGATGTGCTTCACCAAGCACGGGTAATATTTCCTTTCCAAAGGTCAGGTTTGGACCTTTTCATGCTTTTTAGCTCCACTGATATCAAATGTTTTTTCAGGCAATTGCATTTAATAATTTCATAGAGTGAAGGGCCAGAATACGAACTTGGCATATCTGCTAACTTCTGCAAGGTGCCCTTGCTCTTGGAACTGCAGATATCACATTTCAGGTACAGTAAAGAAGAAAAAATAGTATCAATAATCAAGAAGAATGTCATTAAACCATTGCATTTGAAGATTCACTGTCATTTGACAGGACATTTTTCAGCAGATGATTCAAATCTAAGGGATTTACCAGATACTTGAAGTGAAGACTTTTTCTCACACCAAGTCTAAGGAATGGGAATAAACCTAAGACAAAACCACACCCAGAAATTTACAAACCTGTGAACTTTTGGTTGCAGAACTTGATGAAGAGGTTTGCTTCTATAAAAATCCATTTAATTCAAATCCAGAGGCAAACCATCAATGTTGAAGTTTTGATCACTGTCTTTTGTCAGACATGGAACTTACACACTGAAAGATGACATTTTTCAAGTCAATCTAACCAGATATCTAACCAGATATTAAGCACCCAAAGTGGATTTTGCCTAAAAGTCAACAAGTCATAATTTAGAAAAAAAATAGATCAAATACTATAAACAGTAAAAACTCAGTTTAAAACTATTTAGATTTCTTCAGCTTATAAAAACACAGTATAGTTTTACACTTGGGGAGGTCAAAGCTTCACTTTTCCTAATGACTGTCACTGTTCTGTCTCCTGTTCTGAAGAATGTAAGAGCTGCTACAGCTTTCCACCTAGCAAGTGATGGGCTTCAGAGAACCCCAACCCCTCAAAAAAAGTTATGATTTACCAAAAAAACCCAGAAAACAGTCTTGTTCAGAGATGAAAAAAGCCCAATAACCACATCAGACCCTCAAACCTGCAGCAGCCCATCCCTTCATACAGATGACTAAGCATCAAGGAGTCAGACCTGGTGGAGCTGCCAGCTCTCTCCTTATCAGCACCCAGTACGTGGATGCTCCAGGATTCCAGATAAGCCTCAGGGAACACCAAGATAAGAAAATAGCTCTCTTCCTCCCTCGAAAACCTTCTGTCATCTTGACCACAGAAAGCAAAAGGTTCTCTATGGACACCTGAACATAAAACTTGAACTGGGTAGCAAATTGAAAACTCAACAAGCAGATCTGAATATTTACATTTGGATATATATACCCAGTGTATATGTATCTTGGAAGAGATTTGTAAATGTTTCCACTGTGTACTGCTTGTGAAATTTCAGGTTTGGAAAAGTGCCCTGGCTGTCAGGGTAAGAAGGGGGCTAATAAAATAAGCATTAGCAGGAGAGCACAGTGTGAGAAGCAAGTTTGGTAGAAAAGGAGATTGCCCTCGGGTTTAATGCTTTTCAGTTTCAACCTCAAAAAGAAATGGGTGGGGAAGAGGAGAGAAGAGGAAAGGAACAGCAGGTGGCTCAAAAAATGATGTATTCAGACCGATGACAACTTTTCACAACAAAGATCACAACTAGAAACAGAGATGCTGAAAGCCCAACTTACATTTTATTGAACATCTGCTGTGAAGGATGTTCTTCCAGTACAATTAAGATAAATTTTTAGAACTCAATTTTTAATTAAAAGACCATAAAACTCATGAGATCTAAAACTTGGGTAAGGCTTATTCCATGTTTTGATTTTTGCTGCATTTATCCTCATAAGTGTTTTCAAAAATGTATTGTGTGAATAGCTGTGCAGATGCTAAGTCAGCACTGGAAGTTGCCTCCATTTCAGGGAGGATTAAGGCTGTGAAGAGGCCATCAGCATCTCTTTAGCCCCCCCATAACCACACTTGGCATTCTCTTTTCCCAAAAACATTAGAAACAGAAGTTTTCAAGCTTCTACAGTTTCCAAGCTTCCAAACTTTCCAAGTTTCCACAAGGTGTGTGGAGCACTGCGAAGTGTTCTGCTTGTGCTGACTGGAAGTTGTAGCAGCCCCTGATTCTCACCTGGGCAGTGAGGTTAAAGCAGGCTTCAATCGAGTTGACTGGCAGTGTTTTATTCCTGTAAATAATAGAAAACTCCAGTTCCTGTCATTAGGACAGTAAAGCTTCATCTACATTAGTGTCCTCATTTCAGCTACACAGGCAAATTGTGACACTATTGAAGACCACATGGCTTTTTATGAAAAGGATTCTTAATTCAAATGGACAACAGATAGAAAAGATTCTTTAAAGCTTCTAAATTGTTTATGATAAATAACTATGTGCCTGTACAAGTTCATTTCATGACAAAAAAATATTGGATGAATCAGTAGAGTTGCACGAGGAAGCAAACATCATCCAACACACATAGAGAGAGGTCTATCAGAATTTTTTCCTTTGCTTTTCTACACCCACTGACATGCAATTAACTTTGTTTTCTTTTTAAGCAAGGGGAAAACAGCTACAGAGATAGCATTAATCTTTGCTTGACTAATTCCAGATCTGTAGATGACCTCTGTACACAGTTGCTGTTACAACTAGCAACGAATTCAACTGGAGAAGCATTAAACACAGTAATTTTACAGAGATTTATACACCAAAATAAAACCAGAGGAACACCATTGGAAAAAAGATTTCTATAAAACAGAGTTGCTTCACTGTGTTGGCAGTATGAGAAGATCTACACCACCAACACAGAAACAGAACGTTAAAGCCTATTTCGTCCCATGATAATGTGCATTTGTGGAGCATTATAAAGCCAGAGAGCTGATGACTCAAATCTGGAAAAACTAATACCATTTACACCGCAGCAGTTTGCACATGGGTCACTGCTACCCTCCAGTGTGCTGCAGAACATGAGACTTCAAAGGTTACATGTTAAACCAGCAACTACACCTTTAATTCTTTATTCTCCCATCACCTGGGCCAGCACAACCACCACCCATGGAACAGATCCTGCTTCCTCAGCCCCTTGCTCCTGCCCCGTGTCATTCCCCCCATCACACAGAGAGCCAGGTGGCAAATGAAAGTGGCTGAATCAGCTGAGGAAAGACGACCAAAACACAAAAATCCAGCAATTTCTCTTGGATTATTGTTACCTTGCATCAGTTCCTCAGCCCATGTCAATGCTCAGCTGCAGACACCCTCACACTGGCAGAGTGGAGGAGGCAACAGGAATGGGAACAGGCTGCCAGGGAAGGTGGGACTGTTTCTCTTGGCAACAACACCAGCTTATGCCAGTTAAGAGCAACTATTATTTAAGGCCATAGTAATTGCAAGATGAAGTATCTTTTGAGATGTGTTTGTTTGGTTTCCTACTTTCATTTTTGTAGCCAAAAAGAATAGAAAAGTCAAATTTTAGTTAAAAACCCATTGGAATCCTTCCTTTGAGTTACTTTAAAATCAGACATCGCTCTTTCAGCAATCACCATCAGTGTCCCATGCTGCTTCCTTGGTAGGATACCTTAAGGAAGAACAATCAATCTTCCCAGCTCGTTTTTAAGCTGCAGAAGTTACTTCAATACCAAAAGGGACCCTGCGTATCATAGGAAGCATGAAAGCCACATCTCAGGGCTGTTAACTGTAACTGGAAGAAAGGATTCTTCTGGCATTGGTGCAGAGGCAGGAAGCAATGCCAACCTTATCCTGGATGGGACTAGAAAACAGATTAACAAGGTTCTTTATGTTCTGTCTCATGCACATTTTATTCTGGGTGTTGCAATCCTACCTCACTGCAACCACTCATAGCTACCTACCTCCAGCTGAAGCAGCTCCCTTTGGAAGTAAAGAAATTAACATTTTTCACAGGCCAAAAATCCTTACAATTCTCTTCAGGAACACAATTCATTACAGAGTCACTTTTAAAGCTGTGTATCAGTCTGAAAAAGCATTTACTCAGCTTCCTGACAGGAATATTTCCTATGCAGACATGTAAGTAAGAGCCATTCCCCTGCAGCCACACAGGCACCGTGACCTAAAGTTGTCAGGGTGTATCCAGCTGCTCCCAGAAATGGGCACATTGGCTGAACTGCCACAGCAGTGAACACAAACCTCATGCTGAGCAGCCAACACACGTATTTTGCTTCCTCACATTGACGGAGGCTTTTTGAGATGGCAGTAACAGGGAGGTGAAGTTGTCATCTAGTCTCAATCACAATCAAGAGTGACATTAGTGGTTTCAAAAACACCTCCAGATTCCAGTGGACATGAACAAGAACAGTATCTGCCAAACTCTTCCCACTTCTAATTACTTTTCTAGCCTAAGCTTTCCAAGGATTCTAGTTCTCAGAGGTGACAAGTTTTTTGTGCAGAGTAACAAACGTTTCTTACTAATAAAGAGGCAAATTCTCATCTCTCTCACAGTGACAATACTGCACACCAGTGAGCCACACTCACAAAAAACAAAGCAGCATTTAAGTCTGGCAGACCTTGGATCTTCTTCTAGAGTTTGACCTAATCAAACTCTACCATCAGCAAACCCATGGGTCTGACAAGAGTGTGCCAGCAGCCAGTGCTCATCCCAGTCCAAGCCCAAGTGTTCAGTGGGTTTTTAGCCTCAGTGAAACACTTGTGTACAACAAGGCATCGGGCCCTCACACGAAATACACACCCCTGTCCCTGGCAGAAAGATAGTGGGGAGCCCAATAACCTGAAAAAAACCCAAAAAAACTCAAGAAGAAATTACTATATTCTTCAAGCAATTGAATGCCTCCACAAATGCTACTACCTGCAGAGCAAACATATTTTCCAAATTTCTGTGATCCCAGTGCCTCACCCAAACATTCTGTGACTATTGAGCATCTGGAAAATCTTGTCCTGTGTCCACAATCCACAGATACGGCACAGCATGTGGAGAGGTCCAATAACTGCAGCAACTCCAGTGTTTACCTTTTAGCTTGCTTTTAAAAACCATTTCAGTCTTCCATTAGATAATTACAGGTTTCATATTCTCACTTTCAAAGTTTATTTTCAAAACACTTCTGTCACTAAAGCAATTTCTAAGTTATCTACTTGTCAAAAGCAATTTTGGCACTTTCACATGACAGCAGTGAAGCATACAAAGTATTCCCTTCTTGCATACAAAACAGTGGTATTTAACTACTTTTTCCTCTCAATATTACAAAAATAAGCATGCAAATCAACCTGCTTTTTTAGAACTAGTGAGAAAGTGCCTTACTACTGTAATGACATCCACCCAAGGTACACTCAAGGTAAATAACAGATTTTGCACATTCAGTACAAGGGTTGATGAAAATATGTACGATGCTGACAAAAGTAGATAACAATGTGCAGGGCTATTAGAAACAATGTTTAGGTTGAAAATATGTATCAGAGACACAAGACAAATGCTGCAATTGTATTCTTTTCATCATGATATTTAAGGAGCAACACTGAGATACTTGGTTAGGTTTTCCCACCCCTCTTATTCTTTATCATTAAATACCAGAAATTTTAAGTCGACATACTCTCTCTTTTCCTAGAAATCTTCTTAACAGAAACTTTCCCCAAAAAGCATTGAGAGAATTAATTATGTTCAAACTGAGCTGCCTCTATACGCATCCAACCTTTCAGTAAATTGCTCTTCAGATGCCAATATTATAGGAAAAAATCCTTCAATTAAAACAGATATTCAAATAAAGACCCTATTAATTCTCAGATAACTTTTTTTTTTTTTTAATAGAAGGTGAACGTTACCTTAGGATTCAAGAATTAACAAACAGAAAACTTGTTAAAACCCATCTTCAGATAAGGATAAGGCTGAACATTTCTTGTTAAAAGGACAGGAATGTTCCAGATCAACAACTGGCTTTAAAACTAAACCCCAGGATATTTCTAAAGACATGTTTAGGTTGATCAGTTCTGTCTAATCCATGATAAATCAAATGCAGACCCGCTGGGGTTTGTGCGTTCACAGTATGTGTATATATGGGCTCAGAATCATCAGGCTGCTATCTGCTCCATCAGGGAAACACAAAAATTGCCCGCTCATGGCTTTCATGGATGACTCAGAGCCAGGGGGGTTGTCTGACTGTCCAAGAGCCCACCTCAAGAAGATCAGGTTCGACAAGTTCAACAAGCATCAGTTAAAATCCCCAGTCTGGCAGAGCAGAACAGCTATACCTTGGAAATACTTGGAATATTTGAAAAATTGCACTTTTTTTGCCTCTTTTGCATTTCTAATCTGGAAAGCAATTCTCCTACCAAGTTTAATCCATGTACTGTCTCTTGGGTGGGATGAAGACCAAGCACTTCAGAAGAGTGTCTGATAGACAACTGAGAAGTCACCGCTTCCTCCACCTCCAAGTCTGAAGGGAAGGTTATTTCTGGGGTGACAATGCAGCATGAGCTGAGAGGCACTGGAAGTAGGGGAGGGATGGAAGCTGCTCCCAACACAGGCATGACCAGGAGAGCAGCAGAAAGCCTGAGCAAGGTCACCTTGTACTCTGGCTGGTCGCACTCCAGACAGGCTCTCTGTGCACAAGTCACAGGGCAGCTGAGCACCCCCTGAAAAGCAGGGAAGGCGTGAAAGCTGCTGTAACTTCTGTCAGCTGAGACTGACAGCCCTGCCTGGGTAGCACTGGCAACAGTGCAAACCTTACCTAAACCTGAACACCAGAGGGATGGGGGCTGGCCACCCTCCGGCACAGACCTCGGAGGAGGACAGAAGCCTTTGCTCAGTATGGTGGTGAGGACTGAGGACCATGGGTGTAGGTGAATGCTGCTGTCCTCCCCAAAACCCAAGGTACCAACTCTGCCTGCAGCAGAGTCTGCAACAAACAACTCCAGCTGAGAGGAAATGGTGAATCACATTTTCTGTATTTTTACCTATTTGTTTCTCTTTGTTCAATGATTTATTTAAAGCTGTTCTTCAGTCTAAACTTTTCCACATACTACATTAAAAACAAAAATCCAATTGCTGTTCTTTTTATAATGGACATCGGGCTTCTTTTTGCTATCTTGGTTTTAAAAAGCCATGAAGTTATTAGTTTTTGAGGCGATGCAAAACTAAACACGCTGCTCCGAAAAAGCCTGTAATCAAGCAGGCTGTAATGATTTTTCACTATCTGGCTTCTTTTCAAAGTGCACGTCATTCTTTTGTTCTTCCTGCAGTATATTCTCATGGCAGCAGCAACCATGCTGATCCTAGGCATTAATTACTGTTTAGGAGAATGGAAAGGAGGAGAGCAAAGAGAATGAAGAGAGCAAAGAAAACAACACTACACATTTCCACAAAACACCGTATGGTGATATTTGAAAAAGCAGCTTACAAACACCTACCCACACACTGCTTGTTGGAGGATTTATCTGCACCTTTTAAGGACCTCACCTGGTAACAACGATCTTTAGTTGCTTAATCTAAAGAAGATCTTGGCATCAAAATCTATTTTTAGTTAACAAAAAATAAAAAAAAAAAATCACAGCTAAACTAATATACATATATATATATATTCATGGAAACTATTTGCCTGGGTTATTTTCAAAATGCCCTAGAGAGGTCTGCTATTAATCTAAATTAAGATCTATTTCTACATGAGCGAGAATAATTAAAATTAGCCTGGGTATAAATTAGCTACTGATGTAGCCTCTCCAGGTGCAAGCGACAATTTTTAGACATGCAATGACAAGGTATTTAATGCATGTAACGAGGGGAGCCACAGATTCCTACCACTATCTTCGAACCATGAGCTACATGCTAGAGGTTTTCACATGAAGAAGCTGCAATCTGTGGAGTTGTCTTTTTTTCCAAGTGTATTAATAGCGCAGTAATAATGAGTGCAGAACAGTAATTACTCAATCACTCACTAAGTCCGTTTTGAAAGATCCCCACAGCAGCCAATGTCTCCTACTCTATTCCACCCTCAGAATTGCTATTTAACTTGTATTGAGCAATATATTCTCTTTGAGTTGAAGCCTGGAATCAGGCCTGGGAAAAAATGATTACTTGAACAACATAAAAATTTTATGTGTTTGGCACTCAAAAGAGTACAGAATGATCCGAGGCCCCACAGGGTGGGATTTATGCTATTGGTGTTTGTGTTCCATATTCAGCTGATGCTCAGAGCCACATCTGCCTGAGCCAGCTAAAGTTCAAAGCTGAGAGCCTTGGCTTACAATCCCCGGTACAATAACATCCTAATACAGCTGTATATGTGCTCTAAATTGGATCTACCTCACACTTCACCAGCTCAGAGCAGGTGCAAAACAAGCCAAAGGTTATCTCTGAAAAATCAATACAGAACTAAGTTATTTATACAGATGGTTATAAAGAAGATTTGGTGACCTTTTTCAGTGGAGGAGAACTGGAATTTTAGTGACCATATTAAACTACCACATTTGAGCACAGCCTTTAGGTTTCCAAACTATACAAAAGCATATGTGCAGTTATTATATATATATATGCTTCCATGCTGTGATTACACAACTTGACTGTAATGAGAGAAACCATTGGCACAAGAAGAAACTGAGGAATCCAGAGTATCCAGGAGAAAAATCTGAAGGAAATATCATCCAAAATTCTTTCACATCTCCAGTTGCTTTTCAAGGGACACTATAGTGCAGAATCTGGACTGAAAAAGAAACACAGATGTTGCATAAGGCCTGTGTATAAATGCTTCAGAATTTGTTCTTACATGTAGCATCCTAAATAGCATCCCAAGTCCCAGATACTGCCTGCACGTATGTACAAAAGCACAGATGTGTGTGATCGCAGACAAATGGAGTCAAACAGAAGCTTTGTACTCTCTTGTACAGCCTGGCTTGTTCCTGTCTCAACTTCCACCCATCCTGGTGTTTAGCAGAAGGATGTGTGAACTCTTGGTAGCTCTTGAACTCGGACGCCTCTTGGTCTTGCCAGGCTCCTTCGTTTCATCTTCAGGAAATTTAATCATGTTCATGAATAACATCAGAGGAACAGAGCTTGCGAGGCAGGTGAGAGGGGCTGTGAATTTACATCACAAGACAGCAGAAGGACATTTTGCATTTCCTGATGGTTTTTGCATCCATGTATCTCAGTACTTTTCATCTGAAATAGGTTCTAACACATCACCACAGCACAAAGCAGCACTTGATTTACAAGCTGTATTCCTGTGATGTGACATCCATCAAGGAAAAAAAAAAGACATATTTTCTAGGATCAACAGAACAGTTAATAAGAGCGTAAATTATAAAAACATTAATCTAAGCAAGCTAATCTATCATGCTAATCTTGAAGCATTAAGTGCAAAATACAACACTTAACAGGCCAAGAATGTCAAACATGCAAACTGATAATCGTTTGAACCAGTCTTGCTATGCCAGACCCAACTCGGCCAGCTTTCCATTAACCACAAAACATAGACAGAAACTTAAATAATTATGGCACGAATATGAAATAATATGAAAATATCATATTATTTGCGTGTTGATAGATTATATATTAGCATAGGAATAGGTTTGAGGGATAAAAATCTCTGATGGAAAGAATTCAAATTCAAAACAATTCATATGCACTCCAGACCTCTAAATCATTTGCAGCTGGTAAACACTATTACCAGCGGTACAAAGATACCATAAGGCTTTGTTCTGAGGCACTAAAACCTGCTGTTGTGAGAGAACACATAACCAAGTTGATCCAAGAATACGGACTTCAGAAAACAAAGAAAAAGTCAACATTTTCCTTCACAAAGGACAAAATCCTAAAAAAGATACCATGTAGCCCAACACTGTGAAAGAAACTGATTTTTTTGGAAATGGTATTTGCCTTCCAATCTTCCTCTACAAATGACACAACTTACCCACTCACTTGTATTTCTCTTCCCCCTTGACTGGGATGGAAAACTCTCTTCTTGCTTGAGAAAACTCTAGGCTAGGGTAGTCCTTCTCAGTCAGTTACAGCTCCCAGCAGTTTGCTGGCTTATTCATACCCAGACTCTTATCAAATATAGGTATGAATCAGCAGTTTAAGGAAACACAGAAGGAACATCATTTTAATGATTATTCACTGAAAATTCAGACTTTTATCATAGATAAAACTGAATGAAAAAAGCCAAGCAACTTCCAACAAAATGCTATTACTGGAATATCTGTGAAGTCACTGCTGATAAGAAAAGGTTGCTATTCCCCTAAGAGTGGAGTCACTGTCTTAGTCACCAACCTTGGGCCAGACCCAAGGGGCCAGACAACTGCATTCAGGTTAAAGGCCAATCCAAACCCATTTGTGTACCAAGATTTGATCCTGTGAGTCAAAACTTCATCTGCATTTCCTGCAGTTCATGTTATTAACACTAGAACAGCTTATCATAAGCCTGGTAATTGCTCCTCTTCTCCATGAGGCCAAAAGAAGCCTCCAAGGGCTCAATATGATGAATTTATTTTTTTTTTAATGCAGGAAGGAACAATGAAAGAAGGGCAAAGCTGCTATACTCGGGGAACTACAAGCAAGAAATCTCTGTGTTTCAGCAACTGACTGGGTTTTTCCATTTTTTGAGGGGGAAAATATAGAGGTATTTATAGATATATTTATATATCTATAAATATATAGATAAATACAGATATATTTAGATATATTTAGAAAATATAGAGAAAAGTTCATAAATGCAATAACTTATTTTTAACTATATTTCTGCCTAAAACAGTACTGGAGACTTGTGAAACAGCACTGGAGTATCCAAATCACTGGGGGTTCTGTGTCTCTACATCCCTTTTCTGTCATCCTGGATTTTTGTCATACATGGTATATGAGAATGCTGCCTCTTAACACTTTAGCCATATACTCTAGTAAAACAAACACACACACTCATCCTCAGATAAGCCGCAGCCACACAATCTTAATTCTTGTTCCTGTGATTGCTTCCTTGGTAGCACAGGTTCAACTCCAAGAGATATCCAGAAGCTACACACATTTAAAGCACCATAGCTCCTCTCAGTGAAGCAGTGAACAGATTGAAGGCATCCTTAACAATTTTGAATCACTGAATGGTTTGGGTTGGGAGGCACCTCCAAACACCATCCCCTTCCAAACCCCCTGCCATGGTCTAGGGACAACTTCCATTATCCTAGGTTACTCAGAGCCTCATCCAACCTGGCCTTGAACATTTCCAGGGATCCATGGACATCCACAGCTTCTCTGGGCATCCTGTCCCAGGGCCTCACCACCCTCACAGGGAGGAATTTCTTCCAAATCGCTAATGTAACCCTGCCCTCTGTCAGTTTGAAGTCATTCCCCCACTCCTGTCACTCCATCCCTTGTCAGAAGTCCCTTTCCAGCTCTCTTGTAGCTCCCTTAGGTACTGGAAGGCTGCTTGACACTGCTCCTCTAGATGAGTTTTATGGGCACATTTCAGACAAAAACAGTTCGAACACTGCTTGGCTGCTCACCAAAGCTCCTGATGTAAAGAGGGAAGCACAACTTCCAGGGATTATTTCAAAGGACTCTGTGAGCTGAAGTTCCTCACAGAGCTCATCAGTACAAACCACAGGGACAGATATAAAACTTTCCCCAACAGAGCCACCCTTCCATCCCAGATAAACTGAATCAAAGTGTGCATTAGAAGCAGCTGCTGAATCACAGCGTCACAAGGGTAATTGCTCCATCAGGAAAAGTCAAAATGAAGACTTAATAAAATGAGATCTACTATCAATCAGTAGTTTGGAAATTATTCAAATTGTTGGTATAGAGGAAAGAAAAAGACTTTGTGGTCTTCTTATTGAAATATTTTACTACTTTGGGTACATGCAAGTATAACACAAAGAGGTAAGAAAATGAAAATGGAAGCTTCATTTCATAACTGCAGCCATTGCAATAGCAAATTGAATTATATTCCCCGCAGGTTTATTTCATCGTGTGGTCTCGGGGTGCGAGGAGTGAAACAAGACTCACGGACTCCGTATCAGAAGGCTTAACAAGATTTATTAAAGTTGACTCCATTTTTTCTGGGCTTGGCTATTTCTGCCCAGGTGAAGAGCAAGCTGCTGCTTCTTCCCTGCTCCCCTGCTGAATCCTTTCTCCCCCAGTCCTTCCCATACCAGGGAGGTAACAAAACTTCACCCATTGGTTAGGAAAGAGAAACAAATCCCCATCTCCTGGGAGACAGATACAGGAGAGAATGTTTACAGACTTGTGCTGCAGTTCTCTGCTTTCGTAGAGAATATTTCTCTGCAGGGAAAAATATATATATGTTCATACAACATCATCATAATAAATTTTTGATTTTTAGGAGGAAGAAACTAAGTATTGCTCACTTAGAAACACTCCTATCACAACTGCATGTTTACTCTAAATGTAGTATGCACATATAACACTTTCTTGACAGGCTTTGTTCTTCAGCTCTTATACATCACTGCTAACCTTCACCAGTAAACAAAAAATAATTAAATATTATAATAAAATTTTTTTCAGATAGCAAAAGTACCTTCACCTCAAAGTTTTTAGAAGACCTTGAATTGAAGAAATTGAACCAGCTTTGCTCATTCTTTGAAGATAATTTAAATTGAAAGGATCACACCACAAGTGCTATTTTATAACTTTAAGTATTATAGACATTCTTGGGGGTTTTTTATTATTTTTGTTTTTATTTGGGCTTTTTTTTTTTTCTCTTAAATATACACAGGAATATAAATATACACTAGTGCCTGCCTGCCTAGTTAAACAGAAGTATTTCATACAAGGACTGTTGGGGGATGGATGTGGTTTTAGTAGTGGACCTGTCACTGCTGGGTTCACAGTTGGACTTTTCGACCTAAGTGACTCTATGACTCATGAATTTACTTGTCTGTAAGGGATGTTTATATATTTACATTTAAATTCATAAAGAAATAGTGATGGATAGTCACAGCTATGCTAATTGAAGCTTAATTCCCTCTTTCTGTCATTTCTGACTTTTAAAGCAGAGAGCAGAAGATTCTTTATAAAATCCCTTTTGAGTTATTATAAGACACATGATACATTGTGAAGTATTGGGAAGCTCAGAAATTCATGCGTTTTCATGTCTGAAGAATAAACAAGTGGAACATATAGTAATGAATCAAGACATGTAAGTGAATTATCTCAAAGGTCACTGTATTTACAGTGCTTATTATATATTAATGAAATATGCTTAACGAACATCCCTTCAATTATGACTGCTCGATGTCCCACAGCAAAAGCAGCAATCACAAATGTGTGAATAGGATTCAGCCTCCCCATAACTTCCCAAATTAAGCTGGTGTGAGAATATTGTATCAGAGCCAGATCAGGCCATTTAATACTGCACAAATACACTTAATTCAACATTACAAAATTCTAAATGAATTCATAGTACCTATGGGCCTTAACTCAGACTTACTAACTTATCCTTTCTGAAATCATTAGTAAATGTGGCATTAATAAATGTCTCAGTGTCTCTGCAAACAATAAATGACTCATGACGCTTGCTATCAATTATAACACTGAAGAATATTCTGAATGTATAATATTCCTTAAACTTAACATCTGGAAAATTGGTTTAGAAATCTCTGTGGCCCATTAGGCAAGACAAAGAAATAAAACAGGAAAAAAGAAGGTATTTTTATCTCTTCTTCCCTCACTCCATCTGCAAGCACAGAAAAGCCAAGCGTAAGAATTTAGATTGTGCAGGTCTTCCTCACAGTCTTTAAGAGGTATTTATCATGTGTGATATATCTGTTCAAATCATCCATGCATAGATTAAGGGAGGTTCATGCAGAAACTATGCAAAGAGAAACAAGCACAAGTGTTTGCTTAATAGGAAGAGACCTAAAATCCAGATAAAGTTTCAGCTTAATATGAATACAAAAGAACTCCACAGAAGTATTTCCCTTACTTGAGACTGGAGTTAAATAATTTGACTAAGAAAAGACTCTTATTCCTCAGGTCATTTGACTTAATTATTAAAATTTCACAGTGAAGAGAAATAAATTAATACATTTCCCCTCATTTAAATAGAAAATAGTAATTTCTTTAAAGAAAACCCACTATACTTCCTATAATTTTTTGAATTTGAAGGTTATATAGTAAAAATATCTGGTCTAATCCCATAGTTTTCTTCCCCAAGACAAAGTATTATATACTGAAACTCCAGAAAAAAGTTCTCAGTACACATGAAGTTTGTTCCCGATCACATTTTCTTAAATAAAAAAAGTCAGCCTCAAATAATTTATAAAATAGTCATAGTCTTTATGACTAGGTTTGTTACCTCTTTGAAAGAACACTTAATAAAACTTGGTTGTAAATAAAATGACATGGACTTGTTTGAATGCTGCACTAACAATTGCAAAAAATAAAACATTCACTGCCTGAACAGAAATTAATTTTAATTTTGGTCCCCAACAATGCTGAGCAACCAACTATAAATTAGGTTTAAAAAATGGCACAAACCTATAAATTAGGTTAAGAAAACTTTGTCAGGGATGTCCATTTACAAATCAAAACTAAAGGAAACAGGCTGAACTCTGAGGGAGCTAAGAGGCAATTTAATTGCATATACAAATCCTCTAATCCCAAGGACATGTAATTAGCTACTTTCAAGCCTGCACCTCAATGCTGTCAAAGGAACGCTGCAAAGCCTGCTAATTCAAACCATGTCTAAGGGAGTCTCTCAGCTGAAAGAAAATAGAAGATAATTATGTGTCTGGAAAAATAACCCACTGCATGCAAGGCATCACAACATTTGCACAAGCTCCTGTGCATGGGGCTGAGCCCCTACCACACCTCTCTGTCATGGCCCAGGGGCTGTGATGTCCAGAAAAGGCCATGAGAATGGTGAAGGGCATGAGGAGAAGCTGAGTGAGGAGACACTGAGGACACTGGGTCTGTTCAGCCCAGATAAGAGGAGACTGAGGGGAGACCTCATCACATCTACAGCTTCCTCATGAGGAGAAGTGTGGTGGTCCCTAGACCATCCACAGAGAATATTACACTCCCATGGAGAGTGTGTAGCCTTTAGCCTTGTTTTTGGCGCAGGGATCTCCCCCTGGGAAGTCTCCCTGGGAGACTTCCCTTGGCCCGTCGTGACAAGTATGTCAAAACCATGAGCCTGTGCAACGTTATGTTAATTTGTTACTTGTTATTGGTTAGTTCCCTAGTTCCTGCTTGGTTCTTTTTGGCTCCTCTCCCTGACTGGTCGCTTTCCCAATTCCTTTCCCCATTGGCCAAGTTTGTAAAACCCCACCCCCTAGCTACCCTATATAGTCCCTGTCCCCTTCAGCTATTCAGTTCCTCTCCTTTGAATGTCCTGGAATAAAGAAGGTCTTTGAAGAAGAGAAGACCCTGTTTCACTGTTTTATTCCTGTATCACCCGAGGTGGCAAGCATGGATCTGTTGCTCAGGCAGCCTCACTCAACACCTGAGTGCCTGTGCCCCTGTCACACAGGGTGGCTTTCTAAAGATGCTTTCTGACAAGGAAGGTTGTGGCACCTTTACCACTGGACCAGACCGTGACAGGGAAGAGCAGGGGCAGGCACTGATCTCTGCTCTGTGACAGTGACAGAACCTGAGGGAATGGCCTGAAATTGTGCCAGTGGAGGTTTAGGTTGGATATCAGGAAAAGGCTCTTCGCCCATAACATGGGTAGGCACTGGAACAGGCTCCTCAGGGCAGTGGTCACAGCACCAAGCCTGGCAGAGCTCAAGAAGCATTTGGACAATACTCTCAAGCACACAGTGTGACTCTTGGGAATATCCTGTGCAGGGCCAGGAGCTGGACTCAGCAACCCTGTGGGTCCTTTCTGGCTTGTTCTGTGATTGTGACATGCACCCACGGTCCTTGCTGAGCCCTCAGCAAGCCTGTCCCACCTCCTGGCCCCCATGTGTCATGCTTGGCACGGAGGACACATGATGCATCTATGGTTGACTCACCCGTTTTTTCTTTTTTTAAGAGGAGAATAATACATATAACCATTATTTGGCTCAACCCATCAGCCCTTTACCTCATCAACAAGGATGCAGGCCATGGCAGACAGCCACGCACAATGGACAAACACCTCATGGCACAGCTGCTGCCAAGACGGGGGCTATGTCAGTGTCCCTGTCATTTACTCACAGCCCACAACCAGAGTAACACAAAAAAAGCACAATTATCCCTGCCACTCATCTGAAGCTCTCCAGCTAAGCTGAGACAGCCTCAGAAGCTGAAAGACAGAGCAAGTTCAAAATCTGATAGATAAGGTTCCTCCAGCCTCGAGCATCACTTACAGACAAACACTGCTCAGTCTGTGTACCACGGCCTTTTAACAATGACAGATCCACATAAGGATCAGGTAGCATTACCAGCTAATTACACATCTCCTTACGCTATAATTAGACACATGCAAATACACCAGACCTGACTGCTGCTACATGAAAAGCAGAAAGTGCTGTTTGAACTACGGAGTGCCGCAGAAAACCTCCAGGTGGGATGTGCTGAAAACGTGGAGCATGTATCAATACAATGATCGATAAACAAAAGAAAAATGGAATGTTTTTTAAATTAGTTATTCTTTTCTCTTCTTCCCATCCACATATATTTTAAGTAGTACGCTGATCCCAGTTCCCATTATCTGGTAAAATACACAACTGGAAAACAAGCACACATTTTATGACCCCCTAACCTGGCTCTAACCCTAAAGGCAACCACACAAATCCAACATGAGACCTGCCTGGGATATTACCAAGCAGCAAATACCCCACAGCAGTTCTTCCTGTTCCATGTGCTGCCTTTACATGCACAGTCCTGCCCTCCCCGCACACCCAGTGCTCCCATTAATGGTAAAAACATTTGTTATTTGGTGTTGATTGATTAACTCTAAGGGAAGTACTCATACGTATCTTGAGAAGAACACATACCAAAGCTTTTTTAAAAAAGACAGAGCAAGGTCCTCTCAGGACACTGTGATGGGAAACAGACTAAGAGACCTAGTTTGGAAACAAATACACTGGTGGCAACCAGGAACTTTTACCAAGTTGTTTGCCCAGACTCTCTAGTTGACATCTTTCTTCTTAAAATGTACCTGGGATTAAACACTGCTAAATATATTGCCAAAGCAAATCAATTAAAAGTGTTGAAAACATAATGTGTAATTTTGTATTACAGTACATTGTATTAGTCCTCTATTGCTCCTTTGGTCTCGTAGAAACCTTAGGAATCTCCACTCCATAACTTCAGGGTCTCCTTTACATGGATTTTGCTTGGAATTCACAAGGCAGGTTGAAATTACTCATGATAACTTGGTCCAAGTTACCATTCTATACCTACTTACTTCAAAGTTCACTTATTTTCCAGGAGCAGAATTGTCACTAATTTGATTTTCCACAACTTGCTGCTAATAAACAAAGGCAAAGAACCCTGTCAGCATTCATGCTGTAGCTTAATAACAAAATCGCTCTCTGGTAGAAAGGCAGCAAACAGTATGTACAGCCAACTTTTCCCTACAAATCAGAAATTTGGTCTTGAATTACAAAACTTTGGGTCTTAGCAATGTTAAATAGTGAATCTACCATTTTAGGTACTGGCAGACATTTTTCTAAACACTGATTATTTGCTGTGGTGTTTCCTGCAGTGCATCAAGAACACATGATGTACCCTGCACAAAAGGATTTTCTATTTATCCATGACAAATTTTTAATAGAAAGAGACAAGTTGCAAAGCTCATCCACAGTGCTGCTCTTTCACCCCACAGCTGTGATACACACTGATTTTCTAATAACTGATAAAACTCAGTGCCAGAAAGAACCCGGTCATTCAGACACTCCACAGACCTTCTTATTGACACAAACATCTTACCTAATGATCACTGGACAATTCCAATTATCAAACCTGCATGATCTCTTCAGCAAACATATTATCCATTCAAAGCTAATTTTAGTTAAACCATCCCTGGTGATGACTTTGAACTAAATACGCTAAAACAGCATAAATTTAAACACATGTTTTTTCACAGGCAAATCTAGAAAACAAAAAATGTGGCAGTGGTGGTTTTGGACTCCCCAGTAGCATCATAGCTCAAACTCTCTGCTGGCCCCGTCCCAAGCTGTTACTGGAATGAATCTTTGCACAAGGCTGCTGAGTGTTGAAATCATTGGATCTCAGGGCAAGCCGAAGTGGCTCCTCTTATGTTGACAGTATTTTATTTGACTCCAGTGTCTGTTGGCTATGGCACTCACCTGGAGGCAAGGCGGGAAGTTCTCACACCAGGTAGAACCCCAGATTTTTGTTTGTTTTCTGAAGTTGTATCAAAGAAGAGGCTAATGAAACCCTATCCTGAACACTGCATCCAAATGCTCTTGAGACCACACTAGCAGGTGTGGCTTCACACCTCACCTTTTGAGGATGGGAATCCAAAAGAGGTTCTCTGGCACCAAGAATAAACACCTAAACCACTAGAGTTGTGACTGGAAATCTCCAACCTCTCATTTTCCATGAAAAATGGTGATTGCACCATCATTTGTTAAGATTTCCAAACTGAAATTAAGGCAATTTATTCATTAAAGATAAAGATAAATCTTGTTTTCCTCTTTCCTTCACCCCTTACCCCTCTCTACTCAACAGAGCAGATTTTAAAAAGCCTGCTTTAATTGATAATCCATGGCACAAATTATTTCAACTCTCTTCCAAACAAGTATTGTTTGTTTTTCATCCTCTAGATAAGAGACACACACTAGTGCAAAACTAATAAGGCTGGTAAGTCAGCCTCCCTAAGTTACAAGTACTGGCAAGATCTTTGGAGTGAGATTAATGCCGAAATAAAAAGAAATATCTAGATTTCCCATGGTTTTGCTAAATAATTTGATCCTTACCACCCTTTAGCTCGACATGTTTCACAAGGTGACAACGCGAATGACCACTGTGAGTCGTAGGATGCATATGGGACATAGATTTATAAGTTTAACAGCTCCCTTTAGTAACACTTTCAGGTCAACTATTAGCTACAGACAATCCTTTGTGGTATGAAACAGACACTAGTCTAGATGACAAAGCACCTGGGTATCAGTAAAAAGATAAAAACACAAGCAAAGCTTTTAGTTGCCTGACAACTGAAATCCCACTGTTATTCCAAGGTTAGCCAAACTGAACAAGGGGTAGATCTTCAGCTGCAGCTTAAACAACAGCACTGCAAAATCTCCCTCGGTGAGGATGCAATTTGATATTCACCGCAATGAGAAGATCCAAAATTCCTGCAATTTGATGTTCACTGCAATGAGAAGATCCAAAATTCCAAAATCCAAAGCTCATTCGGGGACTGACTCAAGTTTGTCAAAAACTGCTCTGTCTTGCTTAGAAGAGAGAACTTACTCCTGACACTCACTGTTAATTAATACCAACTGCCAATTACAGCAGTGCTAATTTTACAAGTATTAATCTTTCAAAGCCATAATCCTATTGCAATCAAAAATATCCAAGGACAATGTCAAGGTCTGGTTTTCTTACACATTAATGCATGTAATAAAAAAAAAAAAATAGGCATCAAAGGCTACTGAGCCCAAAGACAAAAAATGATACCTCAATATTTCCACTGAAGAGTTACTTTCAGGTAACCATCTTTAAATCAAGTCAGATAACGTACACTATTATATCTATAAGAATAGAAGATAAAATTAGCAACTGAAACCCATTGTTAGAGATTCAATTTAAAAAAAGGCACAAAAAGCATATGAAAATGCTGTGATCCAAGGTAAAGGTGAGGAGCAAGAGCATGTCATAACTCAAAGATCTGAATCTAAGGGAAGAAATGAAAAATAGCAACAGAGTTCTTAGTACTGTGGGAACAGATCAGGCTCAACACTGAGAACACGGGAACTGCAGGAACATCACACCAGCTTTGATTAATGATGTTATACTTCCAAAGTCAACCTACAGTTACAAATTAAGGTAGTAATGTAATGGAAGTTGCAATTTAAGTTTGGTTTTAGAATTACTATCCTCACAGCATCATCACTACACCACCAATGCAATAATTTTTTGCTGAATAATATGATTCTCAGTAAGAGTAACATATGTTAGACATCTAATTTGTATTTTTTTCTCAAGAGCAAATTCATTTGCAGCCAAATTATTTCAAATGACCTTCAAGTGCAACCACAGTCAAATTAACTTCTGTCAGATTCCCAGCTCCTGTGATCTCCCTTGGACTCGCCTTTTAGTTTGGAAACCCATTTTTCACAGTCAGCCTAAATACCAAATATGATGCATCTTACAGTTGCAAGGAAGTTACCAGGCAAGTTCTGAAAAGCACTGGTCTCAAACCCAAGACTTGCTAAAAACACAACAACGGTTGTCAACAGTGTTAGAACTTGCATTACATACACTTCTTTATTCTCTTCAAGGCAATCCTTTTCCACAAAAGACCACCCAAAAAATTTGCTTCTGTCTTAAGGAAGCTTATCAGTTAGCATTTCCTTGAGTCAACTTCTGTGTGTTTAAGGAAGTCAGGAGTCTTTTTAATATGTTAATTTTTTTTTGTAATACAATGTGTGAAACAAATGACCCAGTAACAGAGATAAAGAGTAAAACACCCTTACTCCAATTTAATGCTAAGAAGTCCTACAGTTAATGCATGTCAATGTTGTGCATGTCAACATGAACTTAAGCCCTAACAAAGTGAGGGTGCTTAAGAGATTAAAAAGTGCTTATATATTTTTCTTCCCTTTACAAAATAGTTTGACATATGACACACATTCTTCTAAATCAGTACGAGCTCTGCTACTACACAATGTATTGAGTTTATATAAAATCTGGGGAAAAGGATGGCATTTTCTGGAAAAACTTTCAAGATTCAGACAAGAGTTCATTCCAGCAATGTGCACCAATGTGCACACCCTCCTCCACATCCCTATTAAATTTCGAGTTACCATAAATTCAGTAAACCTCAGTAAAAAAGAATAAAAGCTCCCTGGGAATCTTGACAAATACACCCCCAAAAAGGTATGAAGCAGAACAATTACTTTTGTAACTGATGGAGCAGCATGCAAAACCCTTCAAAATTATTGAAAACATTACTCTATTATAGACCACAACAAAGAGCACATAAAGAATCACATTGGCTTAGTTGGTCAGAGCATGGTGCTGGTAAAACCAAGGTCATGGGCTTGATCCCAGCATGGATCATCCACTGAAGAGCTGGACATGATGACCCTTGTGGGTCCCTTCCAACCTGGAACAGCCTGTGATTCTAGGATCACACGTTTGCTAGAACAACAGGAACCCTGGTTCACACACTCCTTCTTTGCAGACTAGAGATTTTTCAGTCCCCACTTGTTTACAGTGATTTTTTTTTTTTTTTTAGACAAAATATCAGAATCTTTAAACACAGTAATGGCAGGTCCATGCCAGAGTTTGGTCCATCCCCTGCAACCTTCTCCATCAGGTACTTAGATAAGAGGCACTGTCACTCTAAAACAGCTAAGGAGGGTATATATCTAAAAATCAACAATGTTCGCACACCCAGCCAAACTTGAAAAAACAGTGACTTTGCTTTTGGATTGCTTGAATATATTTTACGTTCATAAAATTTAGTATTTTTTCTGGGTGGTTTTTTTTCCCCTTTTCTTCTCCCTCCCTTTATTTTCATTCTTGAAGCTGCGATCCTGCTGACATGGGAGCTGTTTCACTAGGAGCAGGAGAGAGAAGCAAAGGGATTCTGCAGCCCTGCCTCTCACCTCCCACACAGCCCACACCTACTGCACACCCCAGCACGCCTCCCAGCTCCCAGCAGCAGCGCCAGGAAAGCTATTTACCCAAGGAAACAGCTGCGATAAGGGGACAAAAATAGCCCCAAATGATGGAAAGCATTTTGTTGATAGACACGCTGAAAAGAGAGGAAATGAAGCTGTTAGGAAGACGGAGCGGAGCAGCGCTGCGGTGGCTGCGGCGGCTGCAGCAGGAGGCCCGGCGCGTTCCTTCTCTGGCCGCAGTCACACCGGCGGCTGGGCCAGCTCCAAGACGGGAGAACTGCCCTCCACACAAGACCTGCGGCAAGGACATTGCCTTACATAGCTCGTCCATTCACTCGCTCCGCTGCCAGTGATGCCTTGGGAAGGCTGACCTGGAACAGAGGCTGGACAGAGCTGGAGAATAAAGCAGATATTTAGGATATGAAAGGTCTCCAGGATCCACCTTGGGCAGGACAGGAGCCTGACCAGGGCCACACCCAAGGTGGACCCAAAATGGTCACAAAATTGACAACCGGTCACAAAGTATTACATTTTTATAAGTTTTGGGCCATTTGTATATTGGAGTTTAATTGTCCAGTTACAGCTTCAGATTGTGAGGTCCCATCCTTCTTGTTCCTCCCTTCAGCCACCCTTGTTCGTGCTTTTGGGCCTGAAAGTTGTCCTTGGTCTTCAGCAGGAAAAGGATTTGTTTTGTCTCCCTACTCTGTGAAGAGCTGACTGGCACTGAATGTGAGGCTCAGAACTGCACCCCTAGGTAGCACAGAATCTGAAAAACAAGAACCTGGAGGTCAAAATAAACTGCACCTACAGCTACCTCAGGGATGCAAGGCAAAACCCCTGTGCGTGCTCTGTGCTCCAGTGCAGCCCAAGAGCTTCATTAGAACCCTGTGCATGTCAAATAAAACACATTTGTGGATCTCATAGTTTCTGAAGAAGGACATTAATACCATCTTAAACTGTCTCTGTTGGCGTTCAGGGCCTCTTTTCCTTCAGGGGAAGGAACAAAAGCAAACCAAAGCCACCCAAGCTCCCACAGTGCACAAAGAGAGAAACGTGTTTGCCCCATCTGAAATTAAATCCCTTATTTTGCCTATTAAATAATATCTATGCCCATATCAGGCCATCAAAACATGATTTCTGCCTCTTGTTTCTTTGAATATTGACTTTTTAAAGGTTCAGTACCTTCCAGGAGCAACAGAAAGATCCATTTATTGCTGCAGAACAGAAACAGCAGAGTGCCTCCCTATTTCAAAGGAAAACAGCACGAAATGTAGCAACTACCGATTGTGAAAGAGGGCAGGTTTAGACTGGATATTAGGAAGAAATTCTTCCTGCTCAGGGTGGTGGGGCCCTGGCAGAAGCTATGGCTTCTGGAATTGTTCAAGTCCAGGTTGGATGGAGCTTGAAGAAATCTGGGATAGGGGGAAGTGTCCCTGCTCATGGTAGGGGGGTTGGACTAGATAATCTTTGTGGTGCCTTCCAATCCATTCTGTGATAAGATATCGCTACTCCTTAATTAACAACTTCAATTGTTTGGGAGAAGTGTTTCTGTTTGAGAGAAAGCCATAAACAGATACCAATTCCAGCCAAAGTCAGTGATACTTTGGCACTTACTCATTCCAAATAACTTCAATGTGGTTTTCTCATCCATACCTGATCTGCAGGAGCTGGTCCAACTGCTCCAGTCAGTGTACATTACACTGATTTAATGAAGGTTTACATGATATCTGTAGTAGCTGGGTCCGTCAGTTATATGAAGTGCAGAAAGGCAGTAATTGGGAAATGGAGAGCTGGATACTTGACATTTAAATAGAGAAGCCACATTTAGACAGTTCATGTCTAGGTAAGGGGATATGCTGCTACCATTTCTCTTTTAAAATGAGAAGAAAATATTTGAATATAATCTAAACTAAATTACTTACATCACAACTTTAAATATGACAGAAAGATCATTCTGTTGTGGTGCTGTTGCCTTCCTTTCATCCCTAAAAGCAACTGTACAACAGATAGTTTTAGAATAGATTTTTTTTTGAGCACATGTGGGTAAGCACAAACAGCAAAAATGTTTGCAATTTTGATTTGCAGTCATTTGAAGTAGTAAAAATTATTTTGGGAAACACCGTGACTCTTCTGCTACACAGAGACCAAGTTTAGACGTTAAATGAGTATTGTCTTCAGGAATTTATGAATAGTAGCTGTATTTTAAACAGCTACTACACATGCTATTATAATTTCAAAGTGATTTTCCTGTAATTTTTGCAAGATGGGGCACAATTTTAATTACAACTTCTAAGGGATTGATTTGTCCATCATAACATGTAGGTAATTTCTCTCCGTCCCATTTCAGAGAAATGAGCTCTGAGGCATGCAAGTGTGGGAGCTCCACATCCTACTGAGGGTAGGTAGCTCTGTGATACAATCTCCCCTTAAAAGGCAGGAAATGAAAGGACATTTCACATGTGGTTGAATATATATAAATATATTTTTTTGATGTGTATATACATACACACACACTGTTTACCACCATTAAAACACTTCATCTATTGTCTGGCATGATGCATTGTATGGAGAGACTGTCCAGATGAAAAGGAGTTGCTTTCCTAAGCAGAAGTTTATATTGTATAAACATTTCCATATAAAGAGCGTACATGGAATTTCCAATGTCTTATTCTAAATGAGGACTGCCCTTAGCCATTGCCTTAACAATGCCTCTAATAATTCAGCTGGGCTCAGCTATAAACAAAGAAGTCTATGTTCTGACTGTATATCAGATGTGCTGGGAAATCCAAGTCCAACATAAAGACAGGGAAAATCCAAGATTCTGTACTATGGAGCGCTGTGTTACCTGTGAGCTGCTGCAGCTCTGATACCTGCCAATATCTTCCATAGGTGATTATTCATATACATAGGAATATGAAACCCAGGCCAGCAACACTGGATCCACAGTAAAGAACTAGTAATTTCAGGAAAAGCCTTCAACATGTGCAGCGTAGTCTGTCCCAGAAGCAATGTGTCACCTTATCAGATAATTATGAATATTTGAGAAACTTTACAAGTACACCCTCAAATCTATGCTTTACTCCTTTAAATAAAGCAAAATTACAAAGACCATTTCAGATACCTTTAATGCATTTCTTTAAGTGCAATAGAAACCACGTTGCCACTACATCAGCATCAAAGTCCAAATTAGATCAAGGAGTGTGGAGGTAGTAATGGCAGCAATAGAGTCCCTTCCTACTCCTTTCATGGTTAAGTGAAGTTTGTTCCTTTTTTATTTTCTAAGTATGGTTAGGCGCCTCAAGCATGCCTGTTAGGATGGAAAAAGCGTGCAAATACCAGACCTAGGACCCTGCCAAAAGTCTCTTTAGACAGTCAAGGCAGCCAGAAGTATGCTGAGCACTTGCCAGAGTCATATTGGGTGGGTAAAATTAAATAAACAGTTAATAAAAAGATTATGTATCAACCTAAATAAATACAAACTTATAGCTTAACTGCCTTATCTGCTTTATAAAAGAGGATCCAAGACAGCAACCAAGCCTTTGAAATGCTTTGACACATCCACAAGTTCTGGACAGCAGATTTAAACAGAGAAGTACTTGCTATTATCTCTTTCATAAGACAAGGCTTACATTTGGAATTAAAAAAATAACCATTGACTGCTCTGACAGGGATTTCTCTTCCTTTAAAACACAAACTTGCTCTGCCCCCTGTTGTCAGCAAATTACACCTCAGTCCTAGCAGCAAGAGGCCAACAGCAGGTCCCCAGTGCCAGAAATACCCAGAATTAGCTAAAACAAAAGGCAGTATGCCCCAAAAGTATTTTAGGAATACATTTCTGCATAGTGAAAAATGTCCCTAAATCATTATTTGCATGCTTGAGGCAGTTTGTTTTCTCTGTTCGGCATTCTGTTATTTTTGGAAAAATGTTACCATGAACATCAAGTGTACATAACTGGCTGGTGGTTTTTGGATATTAAAAAAAGAAAAAAATGTTTGAGGAAATAAAATATGAGTTTTATGAAGGTTCAGAAGCCTTTTCTTTTACTTTACCTCGGATTCCTTATACTGAATAAAGATCAGTGCTGTGAGTTCAGCAATTTAGCTGCAAATCCTCTTCTTAGCTGCAATGTGAGTTTCCAGCCCAGTTTTGATAGGCAAAATGAGTGCACTAATTTGTCTCTGATGTTTTCCATATCACAAAATCATGCAAACTCGCTGTGGCCAACCAGCAGTGAGGGGATCAAAACCAGATCTGCACCCATCAGGATAACTCAGGAAGCTCCCCAGACTTCTCTTGTCTAACAAGCATCTGAGCTTCTTAGACCTTTCCTGGTAGCTGGGGAAGATGAGGATAAGTGAGGAGAAAAGAACTTTTGGGTGATCAAACATGATCCAACAGAAAAGGAATAACCAAAATTTTAGATCACAGCATTCCTAATGAACACGTTGCTATCCCTTCAAAAATAAAGGGGCTGATAAAACAAACTCAGCAGCGACAGAAATACACATTTCCTACCTCCAAGTACAGTTAACAATAATATTTGCACTCCTGTGTCCTTTTTGGAATAAAATTGTTTAAATAGGCAGAAGGAATGGCTTAGTGGGCTAATCTCAAGTGAAATACTCCTTAAATCCACAGTTCAAATGCCAGTGGGGTCACTTACTTTTCTCCTTTCCAGGACAGAACAGATGAACATAGCTCAGGGATAGCTGTGGCTTTCAAGTGGTGCAAATGGAAAGAGAGACTTTTTAGAGCCCACCAGAGCAACAGGTCACAACAGGTTTAATCAGTTTAATCAGTTACATCTATCCTAAAAATCAACATTTGTCTGTTGCCCCAGAATTTATTTTCCAGTTGGGTCCTTTTTCCCCCAAGTACCACTCCTTCCCTTAGAAAGCAGTTGCAAATTATTTATTTTCAGTACTCAGGTTTCATTTTCTATGAGCACTTCTAAATTTTGCTGATCTATTATTTTAAAGCCATTGGAATTGCTCACTTGAAATGCAGAGCAGGGCTAGTATCTTTATACATTTATTTACAAGCATCCTCACTAGCTGCACTTTGGCAGTGGTTTTGATCAACCCTATTTTGTGTGTGAAACTAGAAAAAAAAAAAAAAACACAAAAAAAACCAAAAAAAACAACACACACACAAAAAAACACCATCCTAGAAAACAAAATGAAACCACACTGGAGAATTTAGTGATACCTACTTTCTGTTAATCTACAATTATCTGCTTTTAAACAGCTTTTTGTGCACCTCACAGTATTTCCTCACAGGAGAAATCTAAAGCATTATCAAGAAATACATTATGCCTTTGCCTGCTGTATTAAAGTGTCCATAAATGTCAAAACTATAGAATTGTTTTTTGGTATTTATTTC
>VYXD01013599.1:209365-226266 GCA_013397195.1 Hylia prasina
AAAAAAACAAACAACCCAGCATGAAACTGAGGCCTTAGGCACCTTCTAGCTCCCTGACCAGAGAGCAGAGTGGAGATGGATATATAAATTAATATGTGAGTCCACTGTTTGAATAAGAACTAAGGAAGATGATTTTCTCCTTTATGCATTTTTAGCTAATACACTCTTTTGAAGTGCATATTTAGAAAACATCTGCAGCATAACAGGCAAGAGCTCTTCTATAATCCTGCTCTGTCATGAAGTTAATTTGTCAGGTTTAAAATACATATACAGCAAACTGTGCTTAATACATCAGTCTTTCTATATAAACCTAATTTTTGGAAACCACTGCAGAGGATGTGGAGGGTTCATGAAGGGGGATGATTTAGCAGATACTCCTGATTACATGCAATCCTTAGTTTTAACTGCAAAACATCTGAATTACCTTAAAATCTGCATTATGCATCTGGCAAAAAATCATTGCACAGGTCTTCGTCAGGCTTTTCCTCATTTGGACACTTGGACTACAAACTTGAATGACTCCACCAAGCAGGGAATGAGAAAGGGACACGTCTAATTTTGTTGCTGCAAACCAATTAGTTGGCCACATTTGGAGGGGAAAAATTAAGTTTTAAAACTGGTTTATAGCTGGTTGCTATATGGCTTCTCATATTTTGTCTTATACATGCTTCTATTAAAACTACCACTACCACTTCTTTAACTTAGTTTAACACAACACTGCTAAAAGACACAAATGAGGACTTTAACAAGAAATCTGTTTCTACAATAGCCAAAGCCAAAAAGAAAAAAGAAAGTGACTTTAACACCTGAGCAGCAGTTTTCCAACATAACTAAGCCAATTTAACAGTTTCCAGAAGCAGGACTGGCAGAGCAGCTGCTCCCACATTTCACAGTTCCTTTTCTGCCCTTTTAACCTCTTGTGCAGGCTCATAACTGGCTTGGACAACAAAGTCATCACTACAAGTAGTAAAAAGGGCTACTGTTTCCTCCAAGGGAAGCGATGAGGGTGGCTCCATCCCCTATTGCCTGCCCCCAAAAGGGAAACCCTAGAGCTCTAATGGATGCATACACCTGGTTTTATTAGCAGTTCATCAGCTCATCACACAGTCCTAGAATGGTTTGAACGGAAGGGACGTTAAAGACGATCACATTCTAACCCCATGCCATGGTCAAGGAACACCTTCCACTAACCCAGGTTACTCAGAGCCTCATCCAACCTGGCCTTGGACACTTCCAGGGACCCAGGGGCAGCCACAGTTTCTCTGGGCGACCTGTGCCAGGGCCCCACCACCCTCACAGGCAAGAATTTCTTCCCATTATCTGACACAAACCTGCCCTGTAGGGAGAGGGCTTTACTCCAATTCACCATAGGAAAAGCAAAGCACACCTTCTAGCTTCCAGGACAGGGGACACACAGGAACCATAATTCAAAACATAGGAAAAAGTTTAAAGAAAGAAATTAACAAAAATAAAAACTGACTTTAATGCTGGTTCAAAACTACCTGTTATCTTGTGATTTAAGGGTACCACAAGTCCAGAACAAATTACAATCATTTCAGAAGCCTAAAATTCATGTGTTCCCTGTTGAAAGCTTTGAAGCATTTTAACCCAATATATGTATTCATTTACTTGTTTAAAACCTTTCCTCAATGTTTCATCTATATTTTGATACTCTTATTTATATTTTCCAGCATTGTGGGGCCCAGTGGGCCCTTCAACCTCATTTCTGAGCCACTTCAATATACACAACCGGACTCAGGGTGTGTTTTTGTTCCTGTAGCTGCCAAAGGCAGAGGTAGAGTGAAACCCAGCTCGCCATGTGTTGCAAAGATGCCTTTCAGCACACTGTAATTTCCCAACTGCAATTTTCTACAGTATTTATCAGATTAACTCAACAGAACAGCTTTACTATGGGATTCCCAACAGATACACACAGCCAGTACTTGTACATTCCCTTCCCCCTGCGATGCTATTTGCTTGTCATTAACTCCTGTCCTGGGAATAACACAGAAGGTAGAGGAGGAAATGATGCCTCGTTATTATCTCTCCCCATAGCAAGGGGCCAGAAACATTTGTGCTGCTCTTAACAAATGCTGTCTCAGTCCTGCAGAGACAAGAGTTCATCCCAAAAAGACATCACCAGCCCACGTCTCTGTGGACCACTGCAAAGACTGAGGCAACCCTACAGACACGGGGCCAGATGTACAAAAACAGCACACAGCAGTTTAGAGAAATTGTCATGGTGTTCTAGAGAGACACTGATTCTGTGAGTTGGTTAAAAGATCTTCTTCAGAGGTCAACTAAACTAAAATGAAGTACAAACAACATCTTTCAGAGAGCAGAAAAAAAATAAAGTTTAATTCAGGAAAGCCCTGAATTCTTCCCATGTTCTATGTAAAATCAAGTTTTAAGATGTAAAACCACGAATCCGCTGGCAAGCCACAGGCATCAGTTTTGTACTGCTTGCTTGGCTGTTTCCCCCCCAGTAATCTAGGAGGGCAGAAAAGAACAAATAACCAAAACCAAACACAAAGTTCAATAGGAATTCTTAAATATCAAACCAGGCTGGATTTAGCTGCCAAGATCTGTTCCTTGGGTTTGACTTCAAAGGGTGATTTCTGGTTACAAGTCAAGTGACCAATGTGATTCAGCCACCTCTGGAAAGAAGCACCTGTAAGAGATGAGGGCACCATCCACCACAGGTTTTCCTGAAGGAAAAACCTCTTTCCCATGAAGAACAGCTGCTCTTCAAGCCTTTGACTATTTTTACCCTTTTAACCTCTTTTCAGTTTTCAATGGCCTCTGTTGCCCTCAGCAAGGAGTTTAACTGAATTTTTCACATAAAAAAACTCACAAGCCTGCTCACACAAAGGACTTACCAGACAGGTAAGACCTCAGGAGGGGACAACCACAGAATCATAGGATGGTTTGGGTTGGAAGGACTTTTAGAGGTCATCTCAACAGCATGGACATCTTCAGCTAGATTGGGTTGCTCCCTGTTTCCAAGGATGGGGAATCCACCACCACTCTGGGCAGCCTACGCCAGTGTTTTACCACCCTCAGTGTATGACCATGACCACTGTAAAATAGTGACAGCCCACAGCCATTTCCAACAAGTTTTTTGCTCCTTACCCTTCACTTGCAAGTCAGGCTCTGCACAGCCACTCCTCTGAGTTGGTTTAGGTACATATAAATTTTTACAGGACTTTTAACTCCAGCATTATACACCACCTTTCAATCCAAAGCCACATTAAAAACTCACCTCTGATTCCTGATAGTTTGTCCAGCATCTACACATTCCAGCTAAAACTCAATTATGCAGGTTTAATCTGCAATTTATAACTTGGAAGTCATCTCTGAGGCACTAACAGCGCTCTTTTTTGCCTGCTCATTTTCAGTTAGTTTAATGTATTTTTAAAAAGTCAGTATACTGAAACACAGAATAATAACTTGGCAAATTTGGGACAGAGTAGCAAAAGAGGATTGTAGCAAAATACACATTTTATTAGTCTTAATGTGAAGCTCTATAAATTTTATCAGTCTCTCACTACTTGCAGAACCCAGCAGAGGGCAGGTTCTGCCCTTCTAAACAGTGACAAAATCCTATCGAGAACAGCCTGCTGCCATTCAGATGGAAAATGCCCTCGCCTAACAGGACCACCTCAATAGGCACTGGGAAAAGATTTATAATTTAAGATTCCCCCTCCTACAGCTCAATACCCACCTGGAGCTACATTCCAACCGATCTACAAGACAAACTGCTTAACTAAGACCTGCTTCAATGGGCTGGTGAGTCAAACCAAGTAAGAGCCACAAACAAAGTTACCTGATTCAGCTCTGATATACAGGCAAATTATACACCCAAATGTTAATTATAAATACATTCACCACATATCCTTCCCATCGAGAATTCTGGGGACAGAATGAAGGATATATATAACTTCCCTGACCTGTAACCTTTAGCAAGAAGGGATCATTTTTGCCATGTTGCCATCACAGTTAAAGCATTTTTATTAGGTAACTGATATATTTTATAAGGAAGGGCAATGGGCAAGGAGAATTAAAACTTGAGGAGTATACACCTCTCCTCACAGGCACCATTAAGGGTCTATCTAAGGAACTGTTTACAGTATTTTAGCAATATTTTATATGCTATGACTTATACTACAACATGAGGAAAGCAACTACACCAACAGGGCAACTCTATCCAGCTTGTTCAAGTCACCTGTCTCACACCTTCCCTCTGACATGCAGAGCTCACCAGGCTTTGCCTTTATCAATTCATTTGCACATTGAACATCCCAAAAACAGTGCTATTGTGAAAAAGCATCCTGTAGAATATGCAAACATGTTTTACAAATCCACTGGTTGAAAACTGCCAGCCTAGATGCTTCTTCTTTGGGTGCTTGGGTTAGTATTTCTTCTGTAATTTCAAACAGATTCATAATTACTTGGGGAAAAAAAAAAAAAGTTTTGTTAACATGCTTTAGTAAGTATTAGGACACAACTTCCACTGAGAAATAACCTCAATTTTAAATAAACTTGAAGTGTTAAGTATCTGCAAATACCTGCAGAATTACTGAAGCACAGTCATGACCAGGGCTAGGGGAGAAAGTGGCAGATTGTGCTTCAGCAGACAAGTCAGAACACTCTGAGTTCTGCTTCAAGAAGCCTTGGGAAGCATGCCAGGATAACCGCAATAATTTTTTAGAGCAAAAAAACCTCTTAGTTTCAATACTGAGAATACAACCCTACTGAGGTGGGTTAGCCTCGGGGGTATGCTGCCTTGGAAGAAGAAAGAGCTGAGTCAACCTTCCTGAGCACATTTCCTCCTGAATCACAGTATTTTGGAAAAAGCAACAGCTCTAATCTGAGATTACACCTTTTAGCTGGGATGTGTTGCTGACTCCTTTACTCCCCTACCTTTGTAACAGCCAAAATGACAGAGATTCAGTGAGAGCACCTACAAGAGTGATAAGGGAGGGGAAAAAAGCCTCCCTCCTCCCCTTTCTTAGAGCTCACACAGTAAACTATGATACTTTTAAACTAAAACCAGCCTTCATACGCCTTATCAAGTGTTAACAGCTACCAAGAAAGTCTATAAATTTATAAGAACCCTACAGCATTAAATAATTCAGTTAGCACTGTCACTGTTTCCCTGTAAAAAAAGAAAACATATATATGCAGTGAACGCTGCTGTTGGTTGCAGCTGTGTCTCATGTACATGAGAGATTTCTCAAGGGTTTTATGGCAAATGAGCAAGCTGAGGATTCTGCCAAAGGTTGTATTTATCACTTTTGGGTGGGTGGAAAGAGACCTGTCTCTGGATTACCTCATCGTTCCTCATGAATCAGAGAGAGCACTGTGTGTCAATAAAAGACATCAGCACTGTGCAGCATCTAAACAGGCAGGCAAGTGTTAAGCCTTAGGTGTCCTTCCCCCACTGCACTTCTGTTAATTTTGAAAGGGAAGATGCCAGACAACATTTCAATCAATTTTCAGAGGTTTAAGCAAGAATGAAAAGATAAGAATGCTAAACTATCAGCAGTTATAAAGCACAACTTCTCACTGCCACAAGCTCTTCTCACATATTCCATCCGTTTCCTTTCCAGCGTTGCTGCTGGAAAGTATCCTTTTGTCCTGCCCTCAGGGAAAATAAATAAATAAATAAATAAATAAATAAATAAAAATTCAACATGGGGAAACCTGGTGGTCACCGATCTGTGTCTCCCTGCCATCTGCACCCCCTTCAGCTGCTCAGGGCTCCCCCAAGTTCTCCCTGCCTATGCTCCCCTCCCAGCCCAACCACCCTGCTCCCCTTTAGCAGCATCATTAATAATTTACTTGCTGCAAGAGACAAAGAAAACACTCTGGTGACACCACATTAGGGCCCCTAAGATTTCACCAGGATCGTGAAGCTGAGGGAAATACCCAAAACAAGGAGCTTATGAATTTAGTACACAGCAAAGAGTGAAAATTCAAAATTAGGCATAGACACAACCTTTTAATCGGCAGTACGGATCAGAAGAAGGGAAATGACCAGCCAGACCTGAAACAAATACACACTTAGGAGTGCAGCCTGTCACAGCTGTCAGGATAAAATAAATTTACAGGTTATACTTCTTTGAAGCAAATTGCTGTAATGTAATTTACTACTTTGAACTGCCTTAGTGCTGGGAATTTAAAAGATTCTCAAAGAGCATATTGCCTTTTGGTTGTTATTTTGACAGAAAGTCTGTTATATTATTATTTACAACCAATCAGAGCACTAATTACTGTTTTTACTGCTTTGTCAAGTTCTGGAAAATACTGGGTAAAGGAAAGAGAACAAGCTATGGAGATGGAAGCAGTAGTTTTGATCATTTAATCATAGGCTGGCTATGAGGGTCTTAGAAACTGCCAGAGATGACAGACCTGGGAAAGGCAAAATGTGACACCTCAGCTGCAACTGGCAACTACAGACAACACCAATGTCTAGTTTTTAATTACACAGGTTTGGGAGATTGCTACAGGCTATGACCTGCAGATTCCATTAGATCTGCTGTACTAAGTAGAGTTGGACCCAACTCTTTGTGTGCACAAGAGGCTATCAGGAAAACCTGGAGGGATTGGTTTTGCTTCACCAGATGGCCCTATTTCCCTCAGAGCAGTGACCAGATGTCCAAACATGGTGTTAGCATGTCTGGCATCTCAAGCCAGGAGTCTTTAAGACACAGTTATGAAGAACTGTAAGAAAGCTCTTACATTTCTAATATTCACATAGACATACCAGCAAATCCTCCAAGAAAATTAAATTATCCTCTAACCTCTACAGCATCAGATAGATCATCCAGCTCTTGCAGATAGAAGTATTTTGTCAATAAGCAGTTTTCCATGGCTTGCTGCAAAAAGAGCAATGTTATGTGAAACGGGCAGACAACCAAGTCATAGATTCAGCCTGATTTTATTTGATAATGCCAAAATCAGTCCCCAGCATGTACGAATGTAATACCCTCTGAATTACCTGTTCATTGGTGGCATGGATGGAAAGAGATATCCCTTCAGATTCCTTCCTGACAAGGTCTTGCAAGAGGTAAGTCAGCTTTCTGAAACAGCCCATTGTGGGAGACAAGAGTCAGCACAAGACTGCATTGAGATCTTCCTCAGAACACTCTCAAAGCAGCCAAGTAGTAAATACCTGCCCTTTGGGATTTTAAGGGATTTAGTATTTAAAACTGTCCTGCAATAAAACATTCAGTGGAGTGCTTAAATCTGAACTGCCCTTGCTTGAAACACCCAACTCTTCTCCATCCAAGTGACTCCTGCCAGACACACAGCACTGTCAGTCTTTGGTCACACAGCTTTTTATACAAGGCTTTGGGTTGGAAGGGACCTTTAATGGTCATCTTGCTCAACCGCCCTGCAATGAGCAGGGACTAAGATCAGGCTGCTCAGGGCCCTGACTAGCCTAACCTTGAGTGCTTCCAGGCACAGAGCATCTACCACCTCTCTGGCTGGTATTTAACCATCTTCATTGCAAAACAACATTCTTTTATCTAGTCTGATCTGTCCTCTTTCAGTTTAAAAAATATTACCTCTTGTCCTATTACTACAGGCCTCTATTCAAAAGTCTGTCCCCATCTTTCTTATAAGCCCCCTTAAAGTACTGAAAGGCTGCAATAAGTTCTCCTGGAGCTTTTCCTTCTGCAGGTGATCAACCCCAACCTCTCAACCTGTCTTCATACGAGAGATCATCCCTCTGATCATTTTTTGTTCCTCAAGAGTGGCTCTAAGGAACCAGGTAAAACTCTCTCAGGAGGTTTTAAACAGATTATTCC
The DNA here is from genome assembly GCA_013397195.1 of Hylia prasina. NCBI lineage: Eukaryota > Metazoa > Chordata > Aves > Passeriformes > Sylviidae > Hylia > Hylia prasina. The sequence continues at coordinate 217,183 of VYXD01013599.1, forward strand.
TCTCCTGGCTGGCAGAACATTAGGCCAAGGGAATGATCTTGGTATTGAATATTTGAGGTCATTAAATATTCATGTTTAAAAAGATGGGCTGTACTTTTAATTAAGATACTTCAGCAGGTTCCAGGTAACTTGAAAACTTGACACTACCAATATAAATCAGTCTGGCAGCATCAGTGGCCTGGTTTTGTTCTTTGTGCACAATGGATCTGTGTATATTGTTCTACAGATAATTACTATCAAAATGGTTATTAATAGACAGGTAACCGCTACAAAATTAGTCAGTGATTGATCTTGTGTGCATCTGTTCTGCCACAAGATGTATTGGTTTTGCATTAAACTAGCTCAAGAGAAGTAAAATGGAATAGAAATTGCACAGGGAACTCCTTGGCAGGAGATAAGCACAGGAGCTAATATTGATTGCATCAGTTTTCCAAAGCACATTAGCATCAAATGAATGCAGCTGACCTTGAGAGCCTGCAGGAGTCACTGGAAGGAGTCATTTTAGGCATGAGATTGGCTGAGTGCTGTGTTTCAGCTCAGCAAAAGGCCTGGATGATTTCATAATTATATTTCTTTTACTTTGTAGCACACCCTAAATGGCAAGGCTTTTGATCTGTGCTAACAGTTGGACTCCATGACCTTAGAGGTATTTTCCAACCTAAACCACTTTGTGACTCTATGATTCAAGACAAAAGCAATAATTCCTTCTAGTTTTACTCACAGGGGTTTCTATTTCAATGCCTGAATGCTGTCTCATGCTATTAAGAGTACATTAAAAGAGAATACCTGTAAAAGGAATATATTCCTGTTTATTGCATTTTAAAGGTTATTTCTTTGCATTTCCTGAAATTATTGCAAGAGGAGAAATAAATTAAAAACAAAAAAAACAAAACAAAACAAAACAAAACAAAAAAAACCCCACCACTCTTCTAATCCCAGTGCACATTTAGATCATCTCCTCCTGTCTCCATCTTTTACATCCATAAATAAGGACATAAAACACAACGAGAAAGAGGTGATTGCTGCCACATGGAATGAAGGCAAGGAAACTGGCTCATTTCTGGAAGTTCATTTCACAGCTGAATTCCTTTTTATTATTAACTTTTCATTTGGCCATATCTAAAATTGTTTAGACCCACATAAATCTGAGGACTTGATTGCCACTACAGTTCTCTACCTACCCAGCTGCCTGCGAGACCAGTGGCTGGCTGTGACTTCAGCCTATAGACATTAATTGTATTCTCCATCAACTAAAAAGATGTTTTTAAAAAAAATAGATGTATCTTGCTGTTTTTCATAAGCAGCATGAAGCCACCCTTTTGGTGGGGGCATACTATGTCCTTCTGTCATTAATAAGTATAAAGGCTTGTTAATTAGTTGGCTAATCACTTTCCACATTTATCATCATCATTTCAAAGAGCAAGTCATTTATTGGACTTCAGACAAAACCAAGTAAGAAAATGTCCATTTGATGTCACGACAAAGTCCACTGATTTCAGCATTTTTTAAAACATTGTTTTCTGCCCTTTTTCAAAAAATTAATACTTTGCAAGGACAAACGAAAGAGGCCTGAAGTCAGTGAAGACACTGTTCAATCAAGGTAACATTTAGATTTCACATGGAGCTTCAGGATCAGGATAAAGTTTATATTTTTTAAAATTATATTAGTGCAAGACTGGCATTTCTCTATGGAGAGAAAACATTTTGAGAATTTGTAATGCCATGAAATGTTTATTTTTTTATATAAAGACAATTTTCTGAGAAGAATGCTAAGCTGCACAGGCATTTTATATAAAGCAGTGCTTTCTCCTCTAAGCTCTCCAGATGATGTTCAGGAGTCAGCCCAAATGGGAAAGACCGTGTCATCTTAAACAGTAAACATCGGCCTTAAGTAAGATACCAGGTGGCTTGGAGCTCAAATCAATGATAGCATCCAATTATTACAAAATAAAATGTCCCTCTGAAGAAAATGCCTCCCATGGGCACCACAAATCAGAGGGACATATTTTCTTCTGGCATGTTCTGCATTTTAAGTCCCTACAAATGTTACTAATAACCTGTCATCCTGCATGAAAATAGATGATACCTGCTGAAGGCACCCATGAATTCGTGAGTAAGCATATTATGTGTATTCTCTGTGACTTCTCTTCCCCATCTCCAAACAGATGACCAAATGGCAGGTTTAATAAATTACTTTCAGTATTACAGCATGTCTGCTTTTCATTTCCATTTACAAACATGAGAAAGGCTGACAACTCCCCTACATTTCTCTGTACCAGCCGAAGTTCTCAGAGTTACAATATATACTTGCATCTTTAAATTCCCAGGATACGTAAATGGTACAGGCACATTTCAGTTCGTCTCTAGTTTCCAGGAAAGCAGATGATGCTTCAGTAATGTGGTTCTCTCTTCCTTCTGTGGCTGTGAAGTCTCTCTTTGCCATTGCAGTTTTTTAAGTGCAATGCTTTTGTTTTTGTAATGTTCTAAAGAGTTGCTCAAATAGCTTGGAAAATTCCATGCTTATCTACAAACAGATGAATTCATGCCAAAGTACAACATAAATTAAATGGAGAGGGCCAGGAAATGGCAGGAATTTTAAGATTTGACAGAGGCTAATTGTGGATCAGGTGAGTGAAAAAATACCACAGGCCACAATTTGAGTTTGTTCAATATCCAAAGCTGAGGATTGGGGTATCACATCTGTTCTGTGAGTCAACTCAGCTTGCCACTGGTGTGGCTGGCACCAGGAGGATTTTCCTGATAGAGACTGGAAAGAACAGGTTTAGAATGTAATATGAAGAGGAAGTGGGCGGTGGGGGGGTGGGGGGGGAGGGGGGGAAGAGTTCACCACTCCTCAAGTTAATACAACTATTAGATTAGTACAGAAAGAGCTTCCTCTTGCCACATGGCACAGCAGCAAAGCCTGGTTTATAGCAGATTTCAGTATCTTAGTTTTACCAATTCTACTCTTACTGTGTCCAAAGGGGCAATTTAATTCCTTAAGGAGTCCCACTGAAACCAGACTGAGCAAAGAGACAACCTGAATTGACTGCTATCAAAAAGAAATTTTTTAAAAAATATTACTTAGAGATTACCCATGCTTGTTAGTACCTTAATACTTTTGTTCCCTGACAATAAATAAATCCATTAAATGGCTAACAGAAGTTCTGTGAACCAGTTCCTATTTAAAAAGCAATCTTGCAATTACACTGATACACTTTCTCAGTATGCAGAATCAAGTTAATCTTTTTTGACTCAAGAAAACATGAGATCTTACTGCACTTCATGGTAACAAACACCACCAGTTCAATGATACAAACAAGTCTTATCTCAGCACCACTGCCACTGCCACTGGAAATGAATTAATTGCAAGAACAAATTAAACTTTAATCATTTAAGTGACTCAAGTTGTGGGCACTGTTCCATTGCTCATTTTAGGACTAACACATGAAGCTGCTCAAAGCCAATAAAACACAAGCAGTAATAAGACAGAGGGAGATTAAAACAAGGCTGAGCTGTTTCGATTCTTCTTGCTCAGATACAGGGGCTGGTTTGGGTCTGTTCCTTTTACCGAGCCACTAATGTACAAAACTTGCATACACTTCCCTGAATTTTGAATTTCCTCCTGCCCATCCAGTCACAGCAGTGGTTGGGTAACGGGGATGCAGAGGTTAAGATGGACGGGAAGCACAGCTGCCTGCATTTTACTGCAGAACTCTCTACCCAGCTGTATGGGGAGACATCACAGACCATTCTCCTGGCTTTCAGGTTACCCACTTTGCACACATACCAGGCATACTGCCAGAGTCGCCTGATAAACCTTCCCTGAAAATGTGAAATGTACCCCCCTGCATGATAAGAATATTTGTACCCCGGGTTTCAAGCACCCAGATACAGTTACTGTGTCTGTAGCCTTCTACACAGGAAATAGGTGTAACAGAGAGTATGTAGGAAGAAAGGCATGACCCTCGTGTTCATACATAAAAACCATCCTGCCCTTGTTTCAGGTCTTTTCTTTGATCAGCATCTCTTCCAGAATTATTTCAAATTCTATCCAAAAAATACCTGCTTCCAACTTATTTTTACAGCATTGAACCATAATGAGCCCACACATTCTTGTTCAGCTATTATATTTAGACTCTACCCTTTGGATAAAGTATATCATAATACAGTGTATATGTAACTTTCCTCCTACTTCATGTATGCAATATATAAGCAGCTTGCAGTTCTGCTGTTTTCCCTCCAGGGATCTTAAAATATTTTATAATGGGGAATTTAACTTCAAAGCGCTTCTGTGAATGAGATGCAGCTCTTGGTATTTTCCCCCATTCCATATACAATGAAGCTATAGCAGAGAAGGATTACATCAAAGGTCACCCAGAAGTTCATTGATGTAGCTGAAAGAGCGCTTCCTACGTGTCCCTCTTGCCTCAAGTGCACAAGTGTTATGAAGCGATTCTTATTAAGCACCGAGTATATTCAGGTAAATGAACCTGATCCCTGAAGGATTTACAGGCCTTAAAGTATTTCAAGCCACAGAGACCTTTTGGCTGGAGTGATTTCTTGCACTCAAAGTGGTGGTATTTGAATTTATGGAAAAGAGCAGAATTAATTTCTAACTCTATTGTCAGGGGACAAGTGCAGAGGAGATGGGCCCTTCTGCCCACAGTAAAAGGGAGGATGCCTCAACTATGTACCCTGGCAGCTCTGCGGCACCAAAAGGGATAGAAATTAAACTGTAGCAGCAGTATAAAGCACCCTGTTTCCACTGCAAACAATTTTCTTCAGAGCAGGTTTCAGGCTTATGTACTGCAGGAGATGAGAAGCCCCTTAGGTCAGGTAGCCTTAGGGAAAAGAGATGGGTCCCAAAGAAGAGCCTGAAATTTCAGCTGCTTGATATGCTACCTGGACCAAGTCAAAACATATGTCAAAGTATCCCACAACAATCATTATTTTTCATGAAGTTCTTTGACTCCCATGAATTCCCTGTTTGTTTGTTGCTTTGGTGGCTTTTTCTCCCTCCATCATTATCCCTCATTAGAGGAACATTTCCCAAACTGCAGCTTCCTAGAAGCAAAACATTTGCTCGCTTCTCCCTCGGTTGAAACACATTTCCTGACGTTTAATAAATAAATAAATGGATGAAAATCGATGGTAACAGATGCCATAAAGCACTTATATCCCACTGCCAGAGTTCCACCATGAGTTCATGTCCCCAGGGATTCACCGGTGGATGACCTCAGCTCGCTGGCTTTAATGAACAAGCCGCAAACGAACAGGAGAGAGTCACTCATGAGGATGTTACCATGCTCCGCATCACAAATTCCTCAAACTGTGTCCCAGCATGTTTCCTAGCACTGCCACATCGCTGCCTTTCAAATGCCAACGGGGACGGAAACTCCCTGTGCATCACCAGACACTGCGATTAAAGCAGTCAGCTCAATCCGAACCATGATTTATTAATAAGGAATAAAGAGAATGCAAATAAACTAATTATAAAAAGGAGTGTGTAAGAGCCAAATTCCCAGAGTAAAACTTTAACCAATGTTCAAGTGATTAACCATCTAATTATGAACACACAGCCAAACAATCAGCAGCCTGACAGACAACTTCCAGTGCAGCTAACATTTAAAACACAGATCTCCTGCACGTGTGGTATGGCAGCAGTGCAGGAGTCAGGGGGGCATGTGCTCAGCCTAAAAATAAAAAGCATCTGGACCAGTTTAGACAATTCCATACCAATCACAGAGAACACCAACAGAGCCCACTGGACACACTGGACTCTCTGGTGTGCTTTCCATACATCCCACCCGATGGGGCATAAAGTCCCTTTTTCAGCTCATATCCTTTTGGATGGATCAGATGAAACACTCTGCACTCGCATATATTACTTACACTAAAAAATTCATAAAGTCATGACAGAATCTGCTTCCAGAAGCAGCAAAGTCACTTAAAATAATTTTGTTTTATTGCTACAGAAAATGGAACTATGTCTCAGAAGCTGATGAAGCTGTACTCTGAGGTGCCAGCTGTACTGAATTGTTAGAAGACCACCTAGCTGTGCTATCTATGTGCAGAACAAAGTTTTAGCTACAAGAGCAATGCAGAGGTGACTTACATTAGAGATTTCAACAACTCTTTAATTTTTCCATCTGTAAATAGAAAGGTTCGCTAAGCCAGCTCTTTAAATCCTGCAAACCTTCTAAGACTTCTGAAGCCTTTTCTTCATTTTGGTGGCATCCAGTGCACCAGTTCAGTAAACAATATTTATTAATAATAAAATATTTGTTAAACAATAATAATTCAGTAAATAATAATATTTATTTAAAAATAAAAAATGTCAAATACCAAGTTTTACAGGTTAAATCCCTCTAATTTCAACAGCATTTGTCAGCAGTTAGTCAGGCGTGACATGCATTTAGAACATCAGCTGATCACTCTCAATATTCACCAAAGCATAGTATTTTGAGGGAAAACAAGTCCAACCACATATGCTGCCTAATTGATTTGAACTCCATCAACCAGGTGTTGACCAAATGAGATATTAAGGCCTGCATTTTCATTTTAAACACTGCTATTTCAGAAAGGCAATGGCTCACCCAGTTAGGCTTAGCAACATCTACAGGAGCATACACTGAAAACCCTACAGATAAATTACACTATTTCCTAGTTTAGAGGCACAGAATCATTGGCCAGATTGCAAATGTTATACTATATGCAAAGGATACATGCAAAAAAAAAAAATTAAATCTTAAAACAGATTAATTTTATGGAAAACACAAACAGTATTTACCATCTTTTAAAACTGTTCATTGAATTATTTACAAAGACATGATGGGGATCTTCAGGGTTACAGCACACAACAGCTGTCTCTATAGAAAGTGCCAGCCTTGATGTTAACAAGATGATAAATTGACTGATTACTGTTAAAGTAGTATTAAATTTGAACTGAATTATCTAAGATCCAGACCTAGAGAATTGATAAAAGCTTACTATTGAGTACAGCTATTGGGCTGGAGGGTGAGGAGAGAAAAGGATAAAGAGTAGTGGGGGTGTGCAGGACAGGCCAGCAAAGGCACCCTACTAAGAGCTAAAACAAAGGAAGCCCAATGGATCATGGATGGGAAACGTACCCATTTACTTGATAAGGTTCCACTGGCTACTGGGAAAAGGAGTTGGGACTATGGGGCTCCAGTAAAATGCAGCTGGAAGAGACCTGTATTGTGATCACTGCTGATGGCCACGATCTCGTGGCAGCTGAAGGTTCTGAAGTGATGGAAATAAAGGCATTTTTTTAAAGCAGGGAAAAGCCAAGACTGGAGATCCCATTTACAACTGCTTGATGCCATGTGCCATGTCCATGAGTGTCTATGAGTTCTGCCTTGCAGAAAAAAGCTGCTCTGAGGCAGGACCACATATTCCCCTCCACAGGCACCAACATCCCTCTGAACTCCACCACAACTGCAGACATCAAAATGTGATCAGTGGAAAACAACCTGCTTTATTAAAATTGGACAAGCTATATAACATTAACATTTATGCTTCACTTTTAAAACGCCTGCAACACCATAGTTGGCATTATATTTGACATTTGTGACTGACTAGAGTCACATTTACATTAATGACAATACTGTCAAGCCTGTAGTAGAGATAAGCAGGGATTTTTGTACCTATTTAATGCTTCAATGACGCAAAAACAGTAAGGACACCAACGTGTGATAAAACAGTTCAGCTGCCTCATTTTTAATTAAAGCACAGTGCAGCTGACTTCTGTGGAACAATATCCATCTTCCACAATTGCAGAGACTCACTTATTTTACTAGCAAAAATCCCCATTAATTTCAGGCCTCGTGACTTGAATGGATTCATCTCAGATAGTGTGATGGCAATAGATTCCTTTTGCAGCACCCTTCTGCTGGGAGACACACAATTTTGTTTCTTTCTAAAAAGACAGCACATAGAACTAGACTCCATCAAGTAAATAATTAAGACAAGGAGCATAAACTGATATTAGAAAAAATGTTGTATGTAAAATTATGTTGTGCCCTGAAATTTGCAGCTTCCTACAGCAGAGCCATAACTCCACAAACAGCTAAGCTGGGCTTCCAAACCTTGACTAAAAATCTTCAGCCTTGCTGAAAAGTGATAGAATGAAAAGTATTTGCATAAGCTTGTAACTTGAGCAAGCATAATGTAGGTGAAGCATAGGAATACAAAGCAGTTTTCACCCAGACACAGTCATTCCAAAACACAAAGCTACTTATTAATTTTAAAAAGAAGATACACATCCGGAGAAGTCATTTAAGACAACAGAGTTTAGAAAAAAATACAGATGCTTCCTACGTGTTCTAAAATAATTGCCTTCACCTTTGAAAAGCAACAGTCCCACAATGCAATCCTGGTGCAGTTGGTGTTGGGAATGGAATGTTAATCCTGGAAGTACAGTATCTGCATATGAATGAGCCCCTCTTTGGGTTCCTAACATTTAATAATTTTTGATAAATGCCATAAACAGGAGCATTTTATCCAACACTGCTGAAGTCAGAAATACTTCCTTCCATCTTGACAGTTTAAAGGAAGGAGTATTATTTGTCTCCCTCGTTACAGGCTGGAAATTTGAAAGTGTGCTTTAAGCTAATGGTAGGTCCTAGTATTTTCCACATCAAAGAAAGAAATCCATTTTGCAACTCCTAACACCACTAGTTTGTGCAAGAATTAGGTTGCTTCTGTCTGGCCATGAAGTAAAATCAAGCAATAGCAACACCAAAGTTCCTTCCTATGTATTTCAGATCACCATCAAAAACACTCCCCAAACGTTGCAATATCTTTCGCCTACTTTCCACTGCAATCCACTCCATCACCCAGGCTGCTCATATGTAGTAATCTGTTCTGAAGAACTGTAATTGCACAGTGGGAAACTCAATAAACCTGTATCTTATCTGAGAGAGAGGCCAGTAATTGCCTGAAAGAAATGGATCTTTTTGTGGAAGGATATAAGACAGCGTCAGATGCATTGTTAGCCACTCTGTTTAAAAAAAAAAAAAAAAAAAATGTTACTTTTGTGGGGTTTGGGGGGGGGGGGGC